>JASXSY010002169.1:0-262099 GCA_034509805.1 Sipha maydis
GTTTCGTTTTTTGGTCATAACTCCGTCATTTTGCAAGATATATCTCTAAAACCAATACCATAGCAATCAGTCATTTTTTTCTGATTTTTCAGTATATAAATATAGATATTAATTTACATTTTGACGATTTTATGGAAATTTTAAGGTTTCAGAACGCCTCTCAGATTAGTTTTTTGGTCATAACTCCGTCATTTTGCAAGATATATCTCTAAAACCAATACCATAGCAATCAGTGATTTTTTTCTGATTTTTCAGTATTTAAATATAGATATTAATTTACATTTTGACGATTTTATGGAAATTTTATATTTTCAGAATGCCTCTCAGATTCCTTTTTTGGTCATAACTCCGTCATTTTGCAAGATATATCTCTAAAACTTATACCATAGCAATCAGTGATTTTTTTCTGATTTTTCAGTATATAAATATAGATATTAATTTACATTTTGACGATTTTATGGAAATTTTATATTTTCAGAACGCCTCTCAGTTTCGTTTATTGGTCATCACTCCGTCATTTTGCAAGATATATCTCTAAAACCAATACCATAGCAATCAGTGATTTTTTTCTGATTTTTCAGTATATAAATATAGATATTAATTTACATTTTGAAGATTTTATGGAAATTTTATATTTTCAGAACGCCTCTCATATTAGTTATTTGGTCATAACTCCGTCATTTTGCAAGATATATCTCTAAAATCAATACCATAGCAATCAGTGATTTTTTTCTGATTTTTCAGTATATAAATATAGATTTAAATTTACATTTTGAAGATTTTATGGAAATTTTATATTTTCAGAACGCCTCTCAGATTCGTTTTTTGGTCATAACTCCGTCGATTGCAAGATATATCTCTATAACCAATACAATAGCAATCAGTGATTTTTTTATGATTTTCCAGTATTTAAATATAGATATTAATTTACATTTTGACGATTTTATGGAAATTTTATATTTTCAGAACGCCTCTCAGTTTCGTTTTTTGGTCATAACTCCGTCATTTTGCAAGATATATCTCTATAACCAATACCATAGCAATCAGTGATTTTTTTTATGATTTTCCAGTATATAATATAGATATTAATTTACATTTTGAAGATTTTATGGAAATTTTATATTTTCAGAAAGCCTCTCAGTTTCGTTTTTTGGTCATAACTCCGTCATTTTGCAAGATATATCTCTAAAACCAATACCATAGCAATCAGTGATTTTTTTTATGATTTTCCAGTATATAAATATAGATATTAATTTAAATTTTGACGATTTTATGGAAATTTTATATTTTCAGAATGCCTCTCAGTTTCGTTTTTTGGTCATCACTCCGTCATTTTGCAAGATATATCTCTAATACCAATACCATAGCAATCAGTGATTTTTTTCTGATTTTTCAGTATATTAATATAGATATTAATTTACATTTTGACGATTTTATGGAAATTTTAAGGTTTCAGAATGCCTCTCAGATTAGTTTTTTGGTCATAACTCCGTCATTTTGCAAGATATATTTCTAAAACCAATACCGTAGCAATCAGTGTTTTTTTTCTGATATTTCAGTATATAAATATAGATATTAATTTACATTTTGACGATTTTATGGAAATTTATATTTTCAGAATGCCTCTCAGATTCCTTTTTTGGTCATAACTCCGTCATTTTGCAAGATATATCTCTAAAACTTATACCATAGCAATCAGTCATTTTTTCTGATTTTTCAGTATATAAATATAGATATTAATTTACATTTTGACGATTTTATGGAAATTTTAAGGTTTCAGAACGCCTCTCAGATTAGTTTTTTGGTCATAACTCCGTCATTTTGCAAGATATATCTCTAAAACCAATACCATAGCAATCAGTGATTTTTTTCTGATTTTTCAGTATTTAAATATAGATATTAATTTACATTTTGACGATTTTATGGAAATTTTATATTTTCAGAACGCCTCTCAGATTAGTTTTTTGGTCATAACTCCGTCATTTTGCAAGATATATCTCTGAAACCAATACCATAGCAATCAGTGATTTTTTTCTGATTTTTCAGTATTTAAATATAGATATTAATTTACATTTTGACGCTTTTATGGAAATTTATATTTTCAGAATGCCTCTCAGATTCCTTTTTTGGTCATAACTCCGTCATTTTGCAAGATATATCTCTAAAACTTATACCATAGCAATCAGTGATTTTTTTCTGATTTTTCAGTATATAAATATAGATATTAATTTACATTTTGACGATTTTATGGAAATTTTAATGTTTCAGAACGCCTCTCAGATTAGTTATTTGGTCATAACTCCGTCATTTTGCAAGATATATCTCTATAACCAATACCATAGCAATCAGTGATTTTTTTATGATTTTCCAGTATATAAATATAGATTTCAATTTACATTTTGAAGATTTTATGGAAATTTTATATTTTCAGAATGCCTCTCAGATTCCTTTTTTGGTCATAACTCCGTCATTTTGCAAGATATATCTCTAAAATCAATACCATAGCAATCAGTGATTTTTTTCTGATTTTTCAGTATATAAATATAGATATCAATTTATATTTTGAAAATGTTATGGAAATTTTATATTTTCAGAACGCCTCTCAGTTTCGTTTTTTGGTCATCACTCCGTCATTTTGCAAGATATATCTCTAAAACCAATACCATAGCAATCAGTCATTTTTTTCTGATTTTTCAGTATATAAATATAGATATTAATTTACATTTTGACGATTTTATGGAAATTTTAAGGTTTCAGAACGCCTCTCAGATTAGTTTTTTGGTCATAACTCCGTCATTTTGCAAGATATATCTCTAAAACCAATACCATAGCAATCAGTGATTTTTTTCTGATTTTTCAGTATTTAAATATAGATATTAATTTACATTTTGACGATTTTATGGAAATTTTATATTTTCAGAATGCCTCTCAGATTCCTTTTTTGGTCATAACTCCGTCATTTTGCAAGATATATCTCTAAAACTTATACCATAGCAATCAGTGATTTTTTTCTGATTTTTCAGTATATAAATATAGATATTAATTTACATTTTGAAGATTTTATGGAAATTTTATATTTTCAGAACGCCTCTCAGTTTCGTTTTTTGGTCATAACTCCGTCATTTTGCAAGATATATCACTAAAACCAATACCATAGCAATCAGTGATTTTTTTTATGATTTTCCAGTATATAAATATAGATATTAATTTACATTTTGACGATTTTATGGAAATTTTATATTTTCAGAATGCCTCTCAGATTCGTTTTTTGGTCATAACTCCGTCATTTTGCAAGATATTTCTCAAAAACTAATACCATAGCAATCAGTGATTTTTTTCTGATTTTTCAGTATATAAATATAGATATTAATTTACATTTTGACGATTTTATGGAAATTTTATATTTTCAGAAAGCCTCTCAGATTCGTTTTTTGGTCATAACTCCGTCATTTCGCAAGATATATCTCTAAAACCAATACCATAGCAATCAGTGATTTTTTTCTGATTTTTCAGTATATAAATATAGATATTAATTTACATTTTGACGATTTTATGGAAATTTTAAGGTTTCAGAACGCCTCTCAGATTAGTTATTTGGTCATAACTCCGTCATTTTGCAAGATATATCTCTATAACCAATACCATAGCAATCAGTGATTTTTTTATGATTTTCCAGTATAAAAATATAGATTGCAGTTTACATTTTGAAGATTTTATGGAAATTTTATATTTTCAGAACGCCTCTCAGTTTCGTGTTTTGGTCATAACTCCGTCATTTTGCAAGATATAACTCTAAAACCAATACCATAGCAATCAGTGATTTTTTTCTGATTTTTCAGTTTTTAAATATAGATATTAATTTACATTTTGACGATTTTATGGAAATTTTATATTTTCAGAATGCCTCTCAGATTCCTTTTTTGGTCATAACTCCGTCATTTTGCAAGATATATCTCTAAAACTTATACCATAGCAATCAGTGATTTTTTTCTGATTTTTCAGTATATAAATATAGATATTAATTTACATTTTGAAGATTTTATGGAAATTTTATATTTTCAGAACGCCTCTCAGTTTCGTTTTTTGGTCATAACTCCGTCATTTTGCAAGATATATCTCTATAACCAATACCATAGCAATCAGTGATTTTTTTTATGATTTTCCAGTATATAATATAGATATTAATTTACATTTTGAAGATTTTATGGAAATTTTATATTTTCAGAAAGCCTCTCAGTTTCGTTTTTTGGTCATAACTCCGTCATTTTGCAAGATATATCTCTAAAACCAATACCATAGCAATCAGTGATTTTTTTTATGATTTTCCAGTATATAAATATAGATATTAATTTAAATTTTGACGATTTTATGGAAATTTTATATTTTCAGAATGCCTCTCAGTTTCGTTTTTTGGTCATCACTCCGTCATTTTGCAAGATATATCTCTAATACCAATACCATAGCAATCAGTGATTTTTTTCTGATTTTTCAGTATATTAATATAGATATTAATTTACATTTTGACGATTTTATGGAAATTTTATATTTTCAGAATGCCTCTCAGATTCCTTTTTTGGTCATAACTCCGTCATTTTGCAAGATATATCTCTAAAATCAATACCATAGCAATCAGTGATTTTTTTCTGATTTTTCAGTATATAAATATAGATATCAATTTACATTTTGAAAATGTTATGGAAATTTTATATTTTCAGAACGCCTCTCAGTTTCGTTTTTTGGTCATCACTCCGTCATTTTGCAAGATATATCTCTAAAACCAATACCATAGCAATCAGTCATTTTTTTCTGATTTTTCAGTATATAAATATAGATATTAATTTACATTTTGACGATTTTATGGAAATTTTAAGGTTTCAGAACGCCTCTCAGATTAGTTTTTTGGTCATAACTCCGTCATTTTGCAAGATATATCTCTAAAACCAATACCATAGCAATCAGTGATTTTTTTCTGATTTTTCAGTATTTAAATATAGATATTAATTTACATTTTGACGATTTTATGGAAATTTTATATTTTCAGAATGCCTCTCAGATTCCTTTTTTGGTCATAACTCCGTCATTTTGCAAGATATATCTCTAAAACTTATACCATAGCAATCAGTGATTTTTTTCTGATTTTTCAGTATATAAATATAGATATTAATTTACATTTTGAAGATTTTATGGAAATTTTATATTTTCAGAACGCCTCTCAGTTTCGTTTTTTGGTCATAACTCCGTCATTTTGCAAGATATATCACTAAAACCAATACCATAGCAATCAGTGATTTTTTTTATGATTTTCCAGTATATAAATATAGATATTAATTTACATTTTGACGATTTTATGGAAATTTTATATTTTCAGAATGCCTCTCAGATTCGTTTTTTGGTCATAACTCCGTCATTTTGCAAGATATTTCTCTAAAACTAATACCATAGCAATCAGTGATTTTTTTCTGATTTTTCAGTATATAAATATAGATATTAATTTACATTTTGACGATTTTATGGAAATTTTATATTTTCAGAAAGCCTCTCAGATTCGTTTTTTGGTCATAACTCCGTCATTTCGCAAGATATATCTCTAAAACCAATACCATAGCAATCAGTGATTTTTTTCTGATTTTTCAGTATATAAATATAGATATTAATTTACATTTTGACGATTTTATGGAAATTTTAAGGTTTCAGAACGCCTCTCAGATTAATTTTTTTGGTCATAACTCCATCAATTTGCAAGATATATCTCTAAAACCAATACCATAGCAATCAGTGATTTTTTTCTGATTTTTCAGTATTTAAATATAGATATTAATTTACATTTTGACGATTTTATGGAAATTTTAAGGTTTCAGAACGCCTCTCAGATTAGTTTTTTGGTCATAACTCCATCATTTTGCAATATATATCTCTAAAATCAATACCATAGCAATCAGTGATTTTTTTCTGATTTTTCAGTATTTAAATATAGATATTAATTTACATTTTGACGATTTTATGGAAATTTATATTTTCAGAATGCCTCTCAGATTAGTTTTTTGGTCATAACTCCATCATTTTGCAAGATATATCTCTAAAATCAATACCATAGCAATCAGTGATTTTTTTCTGATTTTTCAGTATATAAATATAGATATTAATTTACATTTTGACGATTTTATGGAAATTTTAAGGTTTCAGAACGCCTCTCAGATTAGTTATTTGGTCATAACTCCGTCATTTTGCAAGATATATCTCTATAACCAATACCATAGCAATCAGTGATTTTTTTATGATTTTCCAGTATATAAATATAGATATTAATTTACATTTTGACGATTTTATGGAAATTTTAAGGTTTCAGAACGCCTCTCAGATTAGTTTTTTGGTCATAACTCCATCATTTTGCAAGATATATCTCTAAAACCAATACCATAGCAATCAGTGATTTTTTTCTGATTTTTCAGTATTTAAATATAGATATTAATTTACATTTTGACGATTTTATGGAAATTTATATTTTCAGAATGCCTCTCAGATTAGTTTTTTGGTCATAACTCCATCATTTTGCAAGATATATCTCTAAAATCAATACCATAGCAATCAGTGATTTTTTTCTGATTTTTCAGTATATAAATATAGATTTCAATTTACATTTTGAAGATTTTATGGAAATTTTATATTTTCAGAACGCCTCTCAGTTTCGTTTTTTGGTCATCACTCCGTCATTTTGCAAGATATATCTCTATAACCAATACCATAGCAATCAGTGATTTTTTTATGATTTTCCAGTATATAAGTATAGATTTCAATTTACATTTTGAAGATTTTATGGAAATTTTATATTTTCAGAAAGCCTCTCAGTTTCGTTTTTTGGTCAAAACTCCGTCATTTTGCAAGATATATCTCTAAAACCAATACCTAGCAATCAGTGATTTTTTTCTGATTTTTCAGTATATAAATATAGATATTAATTTACATTTTGAAGATTTTATGGAAATTTTATATTTTCAGAACGCCTCTCATATTAGTTATTTGGTCATAACTCCGTCATTTTGCAAGATATATCTCTATGACCAATACCATAGCAATCAGTGATTTTTTTATGATTTTCCAGTATATAAATATAGATTTCAATTTACATTTTGACGATTTTATGGAAATTTTATATTTTCAGAACGCCTCTCAGTTTCGTTTTTTGGTCATCACTCCGTCATTTTGCAAGATATATCTCTAAAACCAATACCATAGCAATCGGTGATTTTTTTCTGATTTTTCAGTATATAAATATAGATATTAATATACGTTTTGACGATTTTATGGAAATTTTAAGGTTTCAGAACGCCTCTCAGATTAGTTTTTTGGTCATAACTCCGTCATTTTGCAAGATATATCTCTAAAACCAATACCATAGCAATCAGTGATTTTTTTCTGATTTTTCAGTATATAAATATAGATTTAAATTTACATTTTGAAGATTTTATGGAAATTTTATATTTTCAGAACGCCTCTCAGATTCGTTTTTTGGTCATAACTCCGTCGATTGCAAGATATATCTCTATAACCAATACAATAGCAATCAGTGATTTTTTTATGATTTTCCAGTATTTAAATATAGATATTAATTTACATTTTGACGATTTTATGGAAATTTTATATTATCAGAATGCCTCTCAGATTAGTTTTTTGGTCATATTTCCGTCATTTTGCAAGATATATCTCTCAAACCAATACCATAGCAATCAGTGATTTTTTCTGATTTTTCAGTATATAAATATAGATATTAATTTACATTTTGACGATTTTATGGAAATTTTAAGGTTTCAGAACGCTTATCAGTTTTGTTTTTTGGTCATAACTCCGTCATTTTGCAAGATATATCTCTAAAACCAATACCATATCAATCAGTGATTTTTTTCTAATTTTTCAGTATATAAAGATAGATTTCTTTTTACATTTTGACGATACTATGGAAATTTTAAGGTATTGGTTTTAGATATATATCTTGCAAATTGACGGAGTTATAACCAAAAAACTAGTCTGAGAGGCGTTCTGAAACCTTAAAATGTCCATAAAATGGTATATTCTATGCATATTCTCGGTACCTAAAAGTAGCCGTGATCTCGGGATCCCGGGTTTCGAGATCCCGGGATTGTAATCTCTAGTCTTATCGCACACCCGAGAAAAAGTCGCGCGTTCACTTGCGTTGAAACGCGTTGAATCACCCGTGTTTAATTTTTGAGAGACTTGGGTCAGTTCTCCTCATTGATAAGAAATTAAAATCAAATTTCCAAATTCATTGATGCCAACGTTAAAAAAATAAAATTCTCACAACAACAAAATTCCTGAATTTCAAATTTATTTATTTTCAAAATCAAATTTTTTTATTTTCAAATTCAAATTTGAAAACCAATATTTTTGAAAAAATTAAAACAGGTCTGTTGAATTGTTCCATTTATTAATGGTCACAAAATATTATAACTTGAAACTTAATAATTGTAATAAATTACATACGAGGTAAAAATAAATGATTGCCGTCTTCTAATTTTCAAAACTTCTATAAGGAAACAGCAACGGTGATCGAGCAGTCGCGGGGTGTCGCGGCTAACGACAAGTTTTTATTTAAAAGAAAATTGTGGTTTATTGTGAGACATTGAAGTTATTATTATCTAATTTGGTTTTAAACTTTAAATTATTCATTTTTCATTTTTTCTTAGTAAATCGGGAGTATCAATTCCTAGTGTGTGTACTGAAGCATTTATGGCGATAAAACACTTTTGTAAAGTAACATTCTGTACTTACTTTCTCATCCAGTACTCGTTATTGTGGTCAGTTGAGAATGAGTACAATTTGGTCTAGGTTAAAGAGATCTCACCCTCGAACATCTAGTACTCGTTATTGTGTTCACCAAAAGATAATTAAATAAATTTTAGCCAAAAGTTAAAGTTTTAAAAATTGATGATATAGTATGTCTAGCATACAATCAGTAAATGTTATACACTATACAGTATGTATATCTAAACTTGCCATAGTCTATATGCATAGTATAGTAATTACCAATTGGTATAAAGATATACAATATTAGAACTAAATTTATATTTCATGATCCTTATGTACTTTGTTACGTTTTGGAATCTATGCAACAACTATATAAATGTTGTTTATACATGACACTGTAATAATAACTCTTGAATTTGAGATTTAATTATAAAAAATTGATTTAATAGCACATAACCATATGTAACATAAATGTTGCAACACACAGTCGGAAAAATAAAACAATAAAAATTACTATAAAAGTAATGATATAAAATACAAATAAAAAAAGAATGGTTACCATTTTTTAACGTTACATACTACAGTAGAATATTAACAAATAATGATTAAAATATAAATTAAACGACAATTTTATAAATTTACTACAGTAAAAAATTAACAAATAATGATTGAAATATAAATTAAACAACAATTTCATAAATTTACTATACTGTGTTTTGAAATATTAATTGATAAAAAGAAGGATACAAAACCTGAAGTTGGAGACAAATCTATTGATCATCTTCCTAAAAATAATAATAAAATTAGCTATCTATATTATATAAACATTAATTTAAGTTAAAGACTTGTATTTCAACAAACCTGTGGATATTATCCTATTTCACCTTGGACATATCCATCAGTACAGTGTCCAGCTCTTCTCAATAACATCAACAGGTCTCTATCTACATTCAGCTGCTGCACATATTCACAGATTATCCTGGTTGTGTTCACTCATTTAGCTCTTGACAAACCATCCCTAATCTAATGAATTAATTTGTATTACTTTTAAGTTTTTTATTTCTCTTCATAGTTAATTTAAGCAGTATAATTACTCTGAGGTTTCTTCTGGCTTGATCAAATTCGACATAAAACTGATTTTCAATGAAAACCAGCTTTTCTGTAAAAACAACCATGATTAATAATATGAAATTACTTAAAATAAAATTAAAGATATTCCTAATGCGATAATTTTTTTAGATTTCAAACTATTGATTAAAATAAGATGAATATCTTCTATATTATGTCATGTTATCCAATTTATAATATAACCTAATAAACAATGACAGCCAAAACACAGGATACACCTACTTCCTCAACATTATTTTCAAAACCAACAGGCAAAATATAGTTGTGCTCCATCAAATGGTTTTTAATAGCGATCTGTTCTTCCATATTCATAATTTTTAGACCAGTAGTCAAAACTAAATAACAAGAAATTGTATAAAGGTTTAGATGATTATTAAGAGGACGTCACACCAAAAGTGAAACGTAAACAACGACCGATAGAACGCGCTATTAGGTGTTTTCGCGCGGCGCAAGCACGCGACGTACGCACACAGAGTCATAGTTGTTATCGCGCGATCGACAAAACGGTCTAAAAATAATCAACATGCGGGCGAGTATTTTATTGTTTCATGAACCGTCACACACTACGGTTTTATTTGTCTGTGTACGGTGTACGGTGTAGTTCGAATAACGTACACCGATAGTGTGTGGGCAATAAAACGGATGAAAAACACCGTACACGGAAACGGAATGAAAACTGAGGTTAGGTTAGGTTATTCTGCTTTGAAAACAAAAATCAAAAATCTAGTCCTATATTGCCCTAGGAAAAAATATCCTCTATAACTTTTATAAAAGACTTTTTGCTCTAAAATCACTCAGTAAGCTGTATTTTTGAACTATAAATCTAAGATTTTGCGCAAAAAGAGTTTTAATTACGGCAGACATTTGCTGCTCTCGTTTATAGCAGCAACTTTTGTCCTGTTATCGTTACGACCATCAGTGGCGCCGAAGTCCATGTTAAGGTCGGGTCGTGGCCCGACCTCTTTTTTGAAAAATATGGCTGGTAGTTCAAAATGTGGCTGATAGGCCACATTATACTCACATCATAATTGTATTATAAGTAAATGTATAGGGTTATGAAAATATTTAAAATATTGAGGCCGCGAAGTTTTGAAATTGCCCGACCACATTTTAAATACTTTGGCGCCACTGACGACCATAGACAAGTATACTGGTTACGACTTCCACACCAATAGATTGAAAGCCGTCTGTTATCGACGTGAGCTCATAATATGATATTTATATAATATAGTAGATACCACGAATTTATATATATAATTATATACTATTTATATTATTTATAATCATGATATCGTTTTTGTATTATAAAAATACATAAATAATATTGATTATGTTGCTCTATTGACGTCCAATACTGTCTTTGTGTTGACTGTGTTGTATAATATTGTATTAAAAATTTGTAATTTTGTAAAATTTTGTATTTTTACGTTTGATTAAAAACTACCTACTGTAAGTGTATGTGACAGTGCGTAAGTGCATATTTTGGAGTGATCTGTTTTATCTGTACTATAAAAATGGATAAGATACCGAAAAAACGTAAAACAAAACCAATTATGTCAAAAAAAAAGTCCATTAAAAGTGTAATGAAACATCGTTTAGCTTAAAAGATTTTTAATAAGCGACATTAAAGACTCTGACCGAATTATAAAAGAAAAAGAAAACAAACAATGCACTGTAAAAAATAAAAAAAAAGGAAAATTGATTATAGCCAACATTCAAAGTTAACCAATCGTTTAAAATTGGCTTACCGATTTAGTTGTTATTTGTAGTTTGTACCTATAATTCTATTATTTCAAAACATATGAACGGTATCGTAGAACGCAATACACTACTGTCAGTGGCGTATACATAATTTTTGTATGAGGGGGATCAGTTGCAAAAATTATTATGGAACGAAAATTTTTTTTCCTTATAATATCCTCACATTAAGAACACTATTTTATAAAATTTAAAAAAAAGGCCCATGGGGGGATCTGACCCCCACATCCCCCTCCCTTGTATACGCCCCTGACTACTGTGCGACGGAATTTCAAACCGTGTCGATTTGCACGGTTGCAACACAGCACGGTCACGGCAACGTGTGAAACGTCAGATAAGATGATAATAATATAAAATATATTAGTAAACCGTCACGGAACCGTTTACACGGAAATCGTGTATGTGTGAAAAGGGCCTTCCTTATAAATAATCAATATTTATAAATATCGTATCACAGATTAAATAAAATTTAATATTTTTGTTTCTGTGATCATATTATGAGCTCACGCCGATAACAAACCGGTTTCAATCCATTGGTGTGGAAGTCGTAACGATGACACGACAAAAGCTGCCGCTACAAACGAGAGCAGCACATGTCGGCCGTAATTAAAACTCTTTTTGCGCAAAAACTTAGTTTTGTAGTTCCAAAAATACAGCTTACTGAGTGATTTAAGAGCAAAAAGTTTTTAATAAAAGTTGTAGAGGATATTTTTTCCTAGGGCAATATAGGACTAGATTTTTGATTTTTGTTTTCAAAGCTGAATATTTCAAGCTAAGAATGTTCGTGTTTTTTACATTTTATTTTTAGACAATTTATTGAAATATTAATATCAAATTAAAATTGAGTCCTATATTGCCCTAGAAAAACTTACTCTCTACAAATTTTAATTAAGGTTTTTTTCTCTAAAACCACTCAGTAAACCGTATTCTTGGAACGCGTGAAAACGTTTAAGTGCTGGTTTTTTTTGTCGGTGTGACCTCCTCTTAAATATAATCGCTGAAAATGTATATTATATTAGTCGTATTAGTTATTAAATGTAATTAATTAAATATAAATATTCAATTAGGTATTATAATAATCACAAGTGATAGTCTCAAACATTAACCAAAGTGATAATGATTTCTAATTTTAAAATGTAATCAGTAAAACCGTTAAATACATTAAATACATAAACACAGGGTTGCTAAATTCTTTGGCGTCAAATTCCTAGCAGTAAAAATTTTGATTCCAAACAGTTGGTATATAATTATTAAATGTTCTCTTATCATTTTTATTTCTTATCAATGAGGAGAACTGACCCAAGCCCATTTTTGAGCGTTCACACGCGATCGATCGCTAAAATTAAACATATTTTCCCTGCTGCATTTTATTAGGAAATCGTTTGTTGTTGACACACTGGACGATTCTGATGTCGCGATTCAACGCGTTTATCGCATGGTGCCTCAGGTGGTCTTTTTAAATTAAGTGGGTGAACCCAGTACTGCCTTGGCTTTTTAACTTGTTTTTTTTTTAGTTCATGCTCTTCATACAACACATATATTATATGCATAAACATGCAGCTTCAATATCATCAAACACTTCCATATTAACAAATAAAAATAGAAAACTAAAAAAAAATGTTAAATGATTGACACTGGATGAAGGTAACCGCAATACTAAAGTGATATTTGTACCATTGATTTTAAAATATATATAGTATATATATAAATAATAATAAATATAGTATATTTTTAAATCAATGTTTGTACCAAATAATATTCTGGAAATCGCGACGAAAAACGCCAACACACGGGCTGTGTGTAAGGTAAGAGCGTACACGTTTTGAAAATCGCGGCGTTTTAAAATCGCCGAAACGCCCGATCGAATCGCACTTAAGCTTACTAAACTTCAAAGTAATTAATCGTAACACCCGCATTAATGATTTATTTTATATTCCTCAATTTTCACAAAATTACATGTTAGGTCATCCAATCAATAGTATCATGGTAATAACTTTAATGTTCACCATTTATTTAAGAAATCATTTTTAATCCGTTTATACATTTAATTTTGTAAATCATTGTTATCATTATTTTACATATATATAAATAATAATATTTAATATTTTATCTCATTATTTTTGTTTTATTAGTATTATTTTTCTTTTCTTCTATTATTTTACTTATTTTTATTAAGTATTGTGTGGGAACGGAGTGGCCGAGTGGACTAAGGCGTCGGCTACGATACGTACCGTCTCTGGTTCTCTGGTGTACAAAATGTGTTCACTAACTTTATTCACCACTGATATCATTATGATTGAATTCAGTGGCGGCTTCTGAAGTTCACATATGGTGCATAATCAATTTATAAGATACCTATGTAGGCGGGTAGAAAATTATTTACATTGTTATAAGTACATTTAATATTTTTTAAGCTCTATAAGATTTTCGTTACAATAAAATAAATATAAATTAGAAAAAAAAACTTATTATGTATGAAACATAGACACATTTTTATTTTCACGATCGATGTGATGCGTAAAGCGATAAAAATTAGTCCAGTACACACATTGACTGTGCTCCTAACTACCATGAATCACTAACCTATGCATGTGCTAATTTTTGTACGCCAGCCTGGAGCACGACAAATGTGTGCTCCGCTAATAAATATACTTCTCAACACGAATAGTTGCTAAATCTTTATATTTTTTTAATAAATATTTTTTGTAAATTACAGACTATGTGCTTAATATCCAATTTAATTTACTACAGGAATCTAAAAATTTTGTAAATAATTATTTTGAATGGTTCACGTACTCCTGAGCATCATAGGACGACCCGCCACTGATTATGACTGAATTTTAAATTGGACGTTTGTTCAAACAAAAAAAAAAAATAAAAATATTGTATACGATTCTCTTCATATTGATAATATTAATTTCCGTTAAAAATATTATTATTATTATTTAATAACCAACACAGGAAACACCACACATAGTTGTTTACTAAATTTGACAGTTTGCCATATACTACATACATGCAGCAAACAGTTGGGCGAAACAATCACGATAAAACACTAGGTTTACTGATCGAGTAAACTGTTAAAAATCAACTCGTTAAAACCATAGACCTTATACTCAGTATAATTTGGTCAAAACACACTTAATGTTATATATTTGACACATACTGCTATTTTAATTTTTATATTCCTATATTATCAATATTCTTATCACTGTGAGAGTGTTGTTCCACAGAATAAGTTATTTAATAATAATATAATAATGTTTATAACACATATAATACATATAATGTTTAATAATAGATTATTCTGTGATGGTACCAAGCTCTTCTAATATTAATAATATTAAAATTTTTACTATCCAAAAATGGTAACACTGTCAGCAACAACAAGTAACAGAAGTAACAAATATCAACGGTGAACGGCCGAACGGACAACCTATTAGCCGTCGTTCACCCGCGTCCCGCCGTAATTGTTGTTCGTAGTTCAAGTTTATTGTTATTCGCCGTCGTCGTCGGTTTTTTCACCCAAGAGCTTTCCGAACGACATTCCAATTACGGCTAAACGTGTCCGCTGCACTTGTAGGGACGACGACCACACCGCGCCTTAAGCTGTCCGTTCAACGATCGCACTTCATGTCTGCTGAGTTGAGTATTGAACACAAAAGTCGCGGTCGTCGTCGTCATCATCCATTTTTGTCCAGTCCGTTCCGTCCCTCTCACTAATCACCTTTACGAATCAGATCGTTGTGCGTCGTTCGGAATCTGGAAGTGCGTCTCACCCTGCATCTCACACATATTGGGTGTGTTGTATCGATCACGAGGCACCAGGACGGCTATTCACCCTTCTACATGTTGTACCGACGTTAGTCGGGGCCGACGATTGTTAAAATTTACCGGAGCTACAAAAAAAAACTGTAATGGCGCCTGTGACCAGGAGAAGTATGTGTTCACTTATGGTTGTTCTAAGAAACGTTTTCGTTGATCTTAATTAATGCCATAATTATTCTCATATACCGTCTTCGTTAGCTGATCAAGTTGACAGTCCCAAACTCATGTTTTCTAAACATATGTGTGTCTCAGTATTCTTTATGTAGGATTTATTTCGTTTAACACGCTCACTGCCGTCTACGATCCGTGATTGATACCAGTCTGAATGTTTAGGAATGTTAATAATTAAATTGGCCATAAAAACACTGCTTTAATATTTTTAATGGCTATTCAAATTGTATTAATAAACAATGTATTGGAGTCGGTTTTTGTTTCTTATAAAACATAAGATTATAATATATATCAATAATATTATTGGACACTGAGTTACTATATGTTTAAAAATGAATTAATTTGATAAATCATTTGATGAATCTAGTAATGGTGATGGTGGATAAAATGAAAGAGACAATTGTTGTTTATGGAGATCTATTTTTAATCTAAGTTCACACATTTTATTTGGTCTATTGATTCACCAAATGAAAACAAGCTAATTGATTTCTTTAATAAGAAACTACATGTAGGAATATTCTATGATTGGTAGCAGCCACTGCCTATAAGAATAAAGGCAATAACTGGTACCGATCACTGATTATCAATAATTATGCGGCATGTGATACTAGATCAGGAATATACTTGTTGAGATGAATGTGTTAATTGAAGGGGAAAAATAATAATTTTCTTTAAAATTAGATAGTTTAGTAAGTTAGCAAGTATCATACACCATTTATTCATTTTTAATTATCCAATTTAAATAGTTACTGTTATCTGTTTGCAATCACCACTTTATTAAATATCTTATCCATCTGGTATTAATTTTAATTTAAAATTTAAATATTAATAATTCTTCTTCTTTAATATTAAAGAAATATTATTATGTCAAAAAATCTTGTAGTCTAATCAGTTATAATTTTCTTTAGGAAATGGGTTTGTACGTAGACCAACAGCACGTCAGCAAATTCCCAAGGATGTATTGGTAGAGCTAAGCCCTAGACATGGCAAAGCATGTATGTTTTGCAATAGAAAAGAAATAAGTGAAAAAGCATATGGTCTACTCTATCAACTTAACGGAATTGTTGTTCATTATTTTTGTATTGTAAATACAATTCATAAATATATAGTTAAACTTAATTTTTAATAATTTTTTTTATTATTTCTTTTAGTTATTATCTTCTAGAGCAGTTCAAAATGGTTCTGATAAGGAAGGAATTTGGGGATTTTTATTGAAAGATATTAAAACTGAATTACTTAGAGGATCTAGAGAAGTATATAAAATATTATATTGTACCTTATAAGATGTAAGATATGTATAACTGATAATTTTAGATTTGTACATACTGTAAGAAACCTGGTGCTACTATATCATGTTGTACCCCAAGATGTCGTAAGATATTTCATCTACCTTGTGGTTTGAAAAATGGATCTATGCATCAATTTTTTCAAACATTTAAGTATGTAATTTCTGTAAAAAAAACATTCATCTGATATTTATGGGAATCGATGTGTTAGATCTTTTTGCCAACAGCATCGAGTAGCACAAAATATAGATATCCAATATATGCAAAATTCTGCTCCTGTTCAGTGTCCTATTTGTAAGGAAGATGTTATACCAACTCCTCTTCCGTCATCTATTTGGGCTCCATGTTGCAAACGTAATGTATGGTTTCATCGAGACTGTATTCAAGAATTGGCATTAAATGCTGGATATTTTTTTAAATGTCCATTGTGTAATAATGTTGAATTATTCAAGAGTAGAATGCTTATTCTGGGTATTTATATACCATCAAGGTAACGCTTATTTTAACTTATTAAATATTATTTTCAATTTAAATAAATTTATAATTGTGTTGAACAAATAAATATGTTGAAACAAATAAGTAAAAACCCATAAAAAATAAATAAGCAATAAAATTAAATATTTTTTATTAAAAAATTATTTACATTATAATAATAAAAAAAAAACTTTGTTAAGATACATTTATAGAGGAAGTGAAATAAAATCAAATTTTTTATTTTTATTCCTGTTCTTTTATATTGTATGTATCTAAAGGCAATTCAAATTTGTTAACAATTTGTTCTTAATTCAACACCAATCAATTAATTGTGCAAACAATTAATCTATTCAAATTGAATAACAGTATGTTTGCCATCACACTTTAAATGTCCATGCAATTCTTATGTAGTATATTAAGCGCAATGTATCCAATGTTAAATAGTTTAAGGGGCTAGATAAAAAATTTACAGATATTTGGAACCAGATAAATTGGTTTCTTAGCAAGGTTTTGTATTAATAATAATTGTTATCTAATAGTTTATTTTAAACCAATAAGTATAATATTTATTTTTAAAGAACTTGGAAATATTAAGTAAAGTTATTAACTTATTAAATTAAAATATTATTTTGAGCACATACATTGTTAGACTGTATATATAAATTTGGTACTCGTTCAATTAACTCTAAAATATTTCCTTCTGAATCTTGTTTTTATTGTTTTTAAGAACTTACATGGTTAAATTTGTATTTTAGTACACGATTCTTCATTGCATAATAAATCTTGTGTTTTATTTTTCATATTAAAATTTTTTTTATTTATCTCTTAATTTTGAATTTTATTTTGTTACAAATAATTAGTCAATATTGTATAAATAATATTAAAAATAAATGGCCAATTATTTTTCATATATAATATATAATATAGTATAAACTATTATAATTTCTCTTGTAAAAAGCATAATTTAAATTATAAAATTATAAAATATCAACAGGTGTAATAATATTTGATAGGAGCTTAAAATAATTATAGTTAATATACTTCATCAACAAACGTGCTGTAGATAGCATATTGAACGAGTGCCTAATTTTTATATATACACAGTTACGTGAAAAAATTAATATGCAGGGATGCATCATGGGAAACAGTACCTGATGCATTTGCAGAGCTTTTAGAACGCCATAGTACTTGCAATGCTGATTCATGTTTATGTCCTCATCCAGAGAGAAGGAACTATCAACAAGAAACGTGAGTTATATGTTTATTTAATATTACAATTATACAATTATTATTCATTTGATTAGTTATTTTAAAATAAATAAATTAACAATAGGTAGTAATGATTAATGAATATTTGAAACACTTAGATTTTTAAAATATTTTTGTAATTTTATTGAATATCTTAAATTATTCAAATATTTTAATTTTGATACTATAAAAAAAAATGGATTTTTCCAATTATTTTATGAACAAATAAATTATTGAATTCAAATATTTAAATAGAATCCATTCTGTCTTTACTCTGGAAAAAATAAGAAGATGATCAGAGGTATAAATATTTATGTTTGTTTTACATAGGCAACTTTTTTACGACTACCGTATGAATACGTTCGGTGTCTCTAGTTTTCCATGTGTTATTATGTGCATTTTTATTAAAACTTCCCCACTGTACCAAGTCATTATCTAATAAACCAAAAGAAGTAAACAAATTATGACAACACCAATACATTATAGAATATATATAAGTAACGAATATACTATTTTTGAAATGAGAAGTTCCCGTGATTTTCATGGTACAGGGTAGTGTTCTGCATTGTCGTCTTATCGTATAAAAATAGTTGAAGTTCGGTCCGACTCCATATTTCTATGAAATATTTCAGTCCGATTTCTAAAATCGGTTGGTCCCGGTTGCATATTTTGCAAATGTAGGTACACTCAGAACCGGGTTGCTCTAATTGGTCCAATTTGAATTGCCACTATTATTATTATCATTATTTTAATTAAGTATCTAATAATAATAATAATAATACAGTATTCATGAAGATACTCGCATATACTGTTATACTGACAGTACTTATATTTTGTACACCCATATTTTAATTATTTAATGATAAGAACGTTATAGGAATACGGCTTCAATAACAACGATTATTAGCTTAGTATTATTTACGAACTAAAGTAACTTACATAATAATTGAATAATATAAAAAAAGAAATCCAATTTGAAAATAGTTTTAATTAATTATATTGTAATTCGCTTTTCAATATATACTATTATAATATATTATGTGTTATAATATAACATGGTTAAATGGTTAATTATATTGTTAATTTTATTTTATAATATTATAATATTATTAATAACTTTTAATTTTTAAATTACAGTATAAGAAAAAAAGCAAAACGTTATTATTTATTATTATTAATGGTGAAGATAAACGTAATCTAAATACATCTTTATATATAAATTGTTCAGTTTTATTTAGTGTATTCATATTTATTTAGTTTTTCTAACTAGGTAATTGGGTTTATTTTTTTATATTATTCAATTATTATATAAGTTACTTTATTTCGTAAATAATACTAGGCTAATAATCATAATTGAAACCGTATTCCTGTAACGTTCTTATCATTAAATAATTAAAATATGGGTGTATAAAATATAAGTACTGTCAGTATAACAGTATATACGAGTATCTTCATGAATACTGTATTATTATTATTATTATTAGATACTTAATTAAAATAATAATAATAATAATAGTGGCAATTCAAATTGGACCAATCAGAGCAACCCGGTTCTGAGTGTACCTACATTTGCAAAATATGCCACATAGGTTTTTACGTATCGTGTCTCATTTGTACGGTAGCGCCGTCGATGAACGCACGGCGACTCTAGAAATCGTTGCGCGTCACAGTTTCACGGCACTGCCGCCTCGGCGTCGGTACTGTAAACACATTGTTTCTTATCAGTTGGGTCACACCACAACGGCAAAGACGTCCGGTAGTGGACTTTATCATTTTTTTTTGTTAGTTTAATAAACCAAATGCTTCAGCTACAGCTAAAATGTTTTTTGGCGATCCATTTCTTAAAAAAAAATGTTTTCACTTTAATTGATTTACAATTTAACTAAGTTTTAAAAAAAAGAATAAAATATAATAGAACATATATAATATTTTATAATAATTATTATAAAATAAGACACTGAATATATTTTTTAATTTCCAACACAAGCTGAACAGCACACAAGTTACTTCAAGAACACAGTCTGAACTGAGCATCTACTGACCAGAAATTATCTTTACAGATATTTATAAAACACTTTATGGACAAAATTAGCGTTAAAACCGTTATTGTGTGACATGGGTAGGACCGGACGGTTTTGACTTTGACGGTTGAACCGTACGGCGTAACCGTCATAGTGTGACAGTACCCTTAGGCGGTTACGGATCGTTTAAAATCTATTGAATATGATTTAAACATTTTAAAACATTATTTATATAATTAATAATACGTAAATTATCACGGAATTCAATATTTTACTCCTGTACCATTGTTAGTATGTAGTATATATCAGAGCTGTCCATGGTACCTTTTAATAATAATTATCTAAAATATTTTCAAGAATAACGGTTGTAATTATTTTCGATACGGTGCGGACGACATGGAAGAGCTTGTATACATTTGCCTACCACGTTCAATAGAATTTATATTTATATATAGTGTCCCAGCAGAAGCGCATATCTTAAAAACGCCGGGATTTTTTTCTTTCTGGGTAAGTAACATTGTTCAAATGTTTTTATTGTTTTAAAACATCCCCCATTTGTCATCGCAAAGCAGTTTTTGGCATTCGTCATCATGAAGAGGTTCACAGTTGAACAACGCTTAACAATAATGAAAACGTACCACAAGTGCGGAGAGTGTATCGCGGAAACGTTGCGAAAGCTTTGGAAGATCTTTGAACGAAACAATGTGCCTTCGCGAGCAACTGTAACTCCTTTGTTAGAAAAATTCGACAAAACTGGCTCAGTTGTGGACAAGAAAGCCACCCATCAGAGGAATATTCAATTGCCAGCAAACGTAGCCATAGTGCAAGACAGTGTTCAAGTGAGCCCGCAGAAGTCTGTTTGTCATCATTCACAGCAGCTGGGTGGGTATGTCAAGAAGTTCGGTTCATCTCATTTCAAAAAACGAGCTTCATATGCATCCATATAAGATTCAGTTGACGCAAGAATTGAAGCCAACAGATCGTGGCAAGAGAAGATTATTTGCAGAATGGATTTTCAGCCAACTCGACGCAGACTTCGCCAGCAGGATAATCTTCAGTGATGAGGCTCACTTCATCTCTCAGAATAAGCAAAACTGTCGAGTTTGGGGTACAGAAAATCCAAAAAATATTCAAGAAAAGCAAATGCACCCTGACAGATGTACAATTTGGTGCGGATTCTGGGCAGGAGGTGTAATTGGACTCTATTTTATTAAAGACGAAAAGAGTTGTACGCTTACTGTGAATGGTGAACGATATCGGGATATGATTACATCCTTTCTATGATCAGCATCGAAAGAACTCGAAATGAAAAGAATAGATCTTGAGCAAATGTGGTTTCAACAAGTGGGGCGACCTGCCACACTTTACGTGAATCAATAGCGTTGTTGCGTGAGAAATTCCCTGATAACCTGATGTCAAACCGAGGTGATCAGAATTGGCTTCCCAGGTCATGTGATCTCACCCCGTGTGATTTTTTTTATGAGGATATATTAAGTCACAAGTGTATACAAACAATCCGCAATACATCCATCAATTGAAAGAAGAAATCAGGCGGGTAATTAGCGGAATCGGCAGAGAGATGTGTGCGCGAAAGTTTACCAATTTCAACGACCGCAGTATTATTGCATGTAGGAATCGCGGAGGTGAACATTTAATCAATATTATTTTTCATAATTAAATTGGAGATGTTTATGGTTACAATACATTTTTTTTCTTGAAATTTCAATATTTTGCTAAGTTATTGCGTTTTTAAAATATGCGCTTCTGATAAGACACCTATACAATGTAGTTTGTACTTTTACACGTACTACATATTATTAGTTTTATATTATATTTTCGGTTTAGTGAAATAGAAAAAAAAAATTTGTTTAGGTCCGATCCAGTCTAGTACATTAACTATACAGTCTGAAATTAGTTAGTTCGGACCTGCGGCTCGGTTCCAATCCACTCTAACAAACCATTTTAAATTTTTAGTCCGGTCCGATCTATAAAAAAAATTTGGTATTCGGTTTGGTCCAACTTCGGCCCTTTATAAATATTTTCAGTCATTCTTATTTTTTTAGTAGTATACGTATGAAATGGATTATAATTAATAAAAAAGTAAAATTGAGTTATATTAATTGTGTTTGTTAGTAATGTTATTGGCTCATCTCTAGCTGGAAAGCCAGAATAGAGGGAGGGGCTAGCAACCCCTGGTTTACCCACTAACGTCAACTTTAAACCTAATTAGTACCACGTGAGGGAGGAGCCCCAGAAATAAAGATGCCTTTGCATCAAAATCCCAGCCCTAATAATATTATTACATTAATGTTATATAAAAAAATAATATTCAAAAAAATTGTTATTGTTAAAAAGAGAGTGATCATTAGCTTCTTTATTTGTATCAGATATAAATTAATATAGTAGTAGTTATTAGAAAGCAATAGAGCACTTCACAAGTAAATAATAATATTCCTAAATTTTTTGTTGTTGAGATTCATCGGTCACTCTTATGATACAAAGGGTGACATTTAATCTGAAACACCGGTGATGCTCATGGTAACACATGGTTTATTTTATTAATAATGGCTTGGTAACCAACTTGTTAAATTGACTCCAATGGCCATTAAGTGCATATAAAGTTTACATCCTTACACTTCATTATTGTTATGTACTTTGGTGTTTACGTTTATTCACTGTGTATAGTAATTACACTATGTGATGAATGTGGGTGTTAGCTGGGTATAAGTAGAAGTTGTTTTATTCTAAGCCATTGTGCACAATTGATTATCTTCTTATTCTATATAAGTATATATAATGTTGAGAACATATTTTGTATGTTTTTTTTGTACATTTTTTTTTGTATTAGTGGATCCTGGGAAATAATATTGTGTCATGCTTGTGGTTCATATGGTACACATAAGTTGTGCAGTTCTCTTAAGTGTAATGAACAATGGTACTGTAAATCCTGTCATAGAATAGCTGGTATGGTATTTTATATTATATTATTTAATTTTAGTTTATATTTTTTTTACCTCTATAATACATTTTTAAATACCTCAAATTTAAATATGATTTCATGAATTCGGGGATACATACATATACATGTAAACATACATTAAATTTGTGTTTATTTAAAAAAAATAATTCCTATAGCAGAAATTTCTTTAAAACAACAACATTAGCATTTCCATTATAAGGAGGTTTTACTATATTTTTGTTTTAGACAATTTCTAGTTTTATATTAATATGACTTAGTAATTTAAATAAACTTATATTATTTGAATTAAAGCGCTAATCATTATTTTAAGTTAATTAAATTTAAAATATTATTTATTATATTTTCTGTAGCTTTTTTACTATAAAATTAATGACTAAATTATTTTGTGTTAGTTTTAATTTTTTTTATTTATTCAATTTTTAGTTACAGAAAATCCTGTCAATACAAAAAAAAAACGATTAGAAATTGCCGATGGTTTAGATAACATTAATTCAACTACATCCACCCAAGGGGAAATTACATCATCTCAATCTAGTAATTTATCTCAGATTGATACAAGAGGAACATTAATAAACTTAACTACTAGAGATAGAACTAGACATGATAGAAGCAACAGAGAGTTATTGAGAAATAATGTTGCTCAGCAGAACATAATTGCGCCACTACAATCAGTTCAATCAGTTGAAATAATTTCACTATTATCTGATGACGAAGAAGATGGTCATGGAAATAATGTTAATGATAATGACGTACAAGTAATTAAATTAGATATTATACTATTTATAGATATAAATAAATATTTAAATTATTGTAGTTATTAAAGCTACAATTTAATTAATAGGTTTATTTTCTATTACTTTGGTTATTTAAGCAATTTTCTTTATTTTAAGGTTTGAAAACAATCTATTGTATTTTCCAGGTATGGCCAAATAAAATATGTGTTCTTCTTTAATGTATACTATACATGTTCTAGATCTAGTACATATTTGAAGTATAAGCTAATAGGGTTTTTTTTTTTTATGGAACATTTTGTAGATTGATTCTACTTTTAATATATTTTAACCACCACAACTGCACAATTTATACAATCTCAACCAATATTAAAAGTAATTTATGATTTTTTTTTTTTTTTTTTTTTTTTTTTTTTTTTTTGTTAGATAATGGATATCAAAGGTGGATGGGCTTATGAAAAATATTAATTTGGGTAAAATCATCACAAAAAGTTATGAGTTAATAGTTAATAAAATAATCAATTTAACTCCCAAAATACATATTTATTTTTAATTAAAACTTGTTAAAACTCATTACTTAATTCCCACATTTGATGAACATTATCTAATATTTTTTAACTTAATTTATTTATTCTTTATTTAATTGCTTTACTACACTGTATATGTATGTTAGTGTAAATATTCAATTATTTGGTAAAGTTAGGTTTTACTATTTGTACTTGGTAAAAGCTAAACATTTAAATTTTATTCAGGCTTTTACTAAAAATTTGTATATTCTAAGATATACTAATTTTACTAGTATACGCTTATTATGATGAAAAATAAAAATAATTTCAAATCACTATCTATCTGGTAGACATACCTATCTGAATATTTGATTATAATTAAATGACAATTCACTTAATGCTTTAGTGAAACAAGTAAAAAAAAATATTTATGTCATTAAAACTGACTAGCTTCAATAATTAATCAAACAACAAGTAAAAATTTCAAAGAATAACCAAAGTAAAACTATTTTTCCCACAGTATTAGCCATAGTTCTTGTTGTTATTATAATTAATTATTTATTTCTACTAATAGTTACTGATAATCATTTTTTTTTTTTTTTTAACAAATGGATGTATAGTCGAAATTTAAATGAACTATTTTATGTATTAATCAGCTTTTATTATCTCTATTTGTGTATCCTATGATGTACTGAAAGCTTTCAATTAAAACCCAAATAAAGTTATCATTTTTAGCTTATACTAAGAACTAGACAGTAGTAAAACCTAACTTTATGTTGTGTCAGGTTTTTAAGGTTATATACATACTTGCTCTAAATCATTAACATAACTAACTAATGGAATCTTTTGATGGTTAAAAACAAAATAATTGGGTTTTGTATTTACCGTTTATAACCTAGTTTAAATAGTTTATTATAATAGCCTTATGTGTTACATGATGAGTTCATGGTTTTTCTTTCAATATCATCAGATCTTACAATGCTTTTGTTAGTATTGAGCGTCATATTTGGCTCCATTCTTCAAAAATTATCTGCTGCAGAATTATGAAATTAGTTTGACTGTGTACACAGCTATTTATTTATTATTCATATTTAAAGAAAAGTCAGTAATAATTGGAGTTTATATTAACATGAAATAGAGTCTATGAGTGATGAATATGATTGCTTAAAGTGACTTAATATTATTGATGAAACTTGTACATTATTTTAATATTATAAATATGCAGATGACAATGATAAAAAATAATTGTATGCTGAGCTGTAAAAATGTCATGGAGTAAACTTAATAGTAATAGGCAATTAAAGAGTTATTGAACAAGAAGTTCTTAAGTAGCCTATGGATTTTTTTTGTGTAAGAGCCATCAAAGCCTTTGAAACTTTTACAGATTATCTGGAACTTGAATTTATTAAGGATCCATCTATTGACTTAAAAGACATTTGATACCACAAAGAAAGCTTTCTCAAAGCTAGAAAAGGTAATAATATATATATAAAGAACAACCAGCTATAATATAGTTTTTGAATAAATCTGTGACTCTCAAAGTAAAAAAAAGTATAAAACAAGGATGCTCTTTATCATCAATTTAATATCTATATGAAATAATTAATCATTAAAGTTAACAATAACACCTAGCAAAGACAAACTAGTTTAACAGTAGGAGAAAAATTAATACTGACTATATGGCTCTTTTTACCCCAATAATGAAGTGCTGATTGGATTGGCAAAATTTTTCCAAATATATCGCTTAACCTAGGTGTTAATATTTTGAAAAATACATTATATTTATTGGTAATCATATCCTTCACAAAGTAAAAAGATTTAGATACCTAGATAGTACAACCAGCCATGGTAGAATATAATCAAAATTAAAATGTATTCGAGGACTTTTTAGTGGATCAATAATTTTGAGATATAGTGTAGAAGAAAAATAATGCGAGATGAGTTGAACAGAATTTAAAAAAATAACAGTGTAGTGTACAAAGTAAATGAAACTATAAAGATACTCAATATAATTAAAAATAAAATATGGAATATGATTAAACATGTTCTGAGACAACAAGAGGGATTTCTACATATTGTTATAGAAGGGAAAATTATTAACAAAAAAACTGAGAACAATCATAAACATCATCATCAAAATCGTATCTAATATGAAATTAAAAAATAACAGGAAATTGAAAAGGCTAGTAATATTTATAGAATCAAGTGGCGAAACTATGAAAAATTGCTAAACTAACTTTTAAGTTAAATACTGAAAAGAGAGAATTATTTAAATATTTATACATATATTTTGTACACATCCATGTTTTTTAATATAAAGATATTGTATAAATGATTGATTATAACAATTCTAGGAGATATATTGATTATATAATATACATTTTTACAAGTGCATGGGTAATAAAAAGGCTTGCTACTATGCTTTTTAGGTTTTCCACCCTTTCGTTGTATTAAAATAAAAAATATATTACGGATTTTCTGCTAGGTAACCTTAGTCTTAAAGAATATTTTTTGACGCGCATTTATAAAATTATATTACAATTGTTTATATTATGTTATTTATACATTTGCCTAAAACTAATCAATTGCTTTATTGATTTTTTATTAACATTTTATAACATAACCACATGGTTGTATTGGAAATTGCTTAAACCACCAATTATATTAAATTTTATCCTATTTACCATAATTATTATAGTTAATAATAAAAATATGATTTTTTTCAACAGTATATAACTTATGTGGATCCACCAAATCAAGTTATTGAACAATCTTTTCAACCCGTAATAACATGGACTACATCAATGAGTAGTACTCCAAATGGGCCAGTTGGAAATAGTTTCCACCACAAAATGATTATGCCTTCATCATCCACAGTTAGAACTGCTGTTTATTGCCCAACTGAGAGTAAGTATTAAAATAGTTTAAGTGTAAATGACTACTCAATAATGATATAAAATAGTAAACAAAAACTTTCTTTCCAAAGAATGCTATATAAATTCATAATTCAAAAGTCAAAAAATAGACATAAAATTAAATAGACTGAACTCAAAAAAAACAATCAGTTTAACTTTTATTTTTCAAATTAAAAATTATTGATATTTAATAAGAATTATAGATATTCTGATATTTTATACCTTATTAAAATTAAGATAATATCATTGTTATTAATGAATTTAAGGTGTAAGGGTTTAAGTAAAATTTAATTAGTTTATTTTTACTAAAAATTGAAAATTAGTAGCATGTTTTAATTTTTAATTCATATGTATACAACTTAGTTTATGAGCTAGTTTAGTACTGTCTTACAATTTTCTTAGTTATAAAGATTGAAATTACATTTTTATACTATGGTATACTTATAACTATACTAAACAGTTAATAGTTTTAATACAGTTATAAGTTAATCTATTGGGTCAATACGTTAATTCATCCATAAATCCTATCACTAAACAATTGCAATAAATCATTAATTTAATGAATTAATTCTCAGTCACAATTTCAAAATCAATGATACATACATTTCTAATCTATCAAAACAATTCATCAATATCAGCCAATTCCCATCCCTCAACTGAACCTTTTTTAAATATGATATTTTTATTCATAAATTGTTATTAATAAAACAAGTGTAGGTTTATGTATTCAGGGAATTGGTATTTTAATTCTCATACTCTCATTTTTTTTAAGTAGGTGGTAAAAATATTAACACTTATAATAAATAATATTAAATATAAAGTTTGGTAGAAACCAGGGCTTGCATTTAAAGAAAAAAAATTTGTTTTACATTATTTATAATTAAAACATTATAACTTGGGTTTATCATTATTTAAAATTATATTATTATGTAAATCATGATTATGGTTAAAAAAATTTAAAAAAATGCACCTATACTCGGTAAAACTAATTAAAATACAGTCTATAATGCTCATAATTATTTTTATTTTGTTTCATTTAATTATTTAACAATACTTAATATTAATTATATATATTTAATCATTATGCGGTATTTTATTTTTTCCGTTTGATTATATTAAAAAATGTAAATTGTTATTTATAATATAATTATAATAGTATATTTATAAAATATTTTATAACTTTCGCAAGCCCTTATAGAAAACTAATGATGACAACAATGAAGATACCTATTTTTTATTTTTTGCTTTTAAAAAGAGACCTATAAAAGTAGTAGTTTTTCTATGGGCATTAACATACTACTAGGATCCCAGTGTATCCACATATATTGTCATGTATAACTTTTTCTGATGGACACACATTGATTCTTGTGAATGTTTTGTAGTTAGCTTATATTAAGGTTTTCAAGTTATCTAGACTTGATTTTAATATTTTTAATACATTTTCAATAAGTATAGTATATATCGTATTATCATAATATTTATGCTATTGATAACTTCATTCCCAATACAAGTTTTAAAATTTGTCTTTTATAATAATATAAATAATGGTGCACATCAGTAGTGGCTCGTGAGTAAATATTCTGGGGAGACTTAAATTATATAACATAAATCCCATTTAACAACAAACAAGAAAAACCTTTTTATTGTAAAAATTAATTATATTAATACTTCAATTAATATTTAGTTAATATTTTTAACTTAATTCAATATTAAATTTGTTTTTAAACTAATTCAATTTTACAATCAAATGTTGCAATACTTCTAAAAATGTAAAAAATCATAAATATCAGACGGATATACGTATAATAATTGTTCAATAATTAATAAACCATGAACAAAACGTCTAGTAAAATGAATTAAACACGGGCTACAAAGCGCAGCGGCACGGCAATTACTGTACTGAACCCAGGTTCAATATTGTCTAAGATATACAGCTTTTTCTCCCCGGCACCCTCCGATCAACCAGTCATGCCATTTTATGTTACAATTGCAACTGATGGCCTTCAGTTTCACAAAACCGACGACCATCGTAATGAGCTGTAATGACCCGCAGAAATAACTAAAATAGTGTATCTATCGAGATAACTATTAATAGGTTTTTGATTTTGTGACTTTCAATTTATAATAATAAACAATGAAAACGGTATATTTTAAATAAAAATATTTCTATACATAATTATTTTTAATTAATTATATTATTTACAAGTGGCCGGTTTATTTTTAAGGGGAGACGCAGTTTCAAAGTCTCCCCTAACGAGCCGCCCCTGGTGCACATGAAAGTGACATTGTGTGAATATATGATGTTCTAAATTTCGTTTTTAATTGTTCATATTCATTTTTTCAGGTATTGATTTGACTTTAGATGATGACTAAATTCCATTTTGAATGAATCAATATGCAGAGCTAATGTATTGTTATTTATACGTACAAATACTACTGAACAGTCAATAGAATTAAGACTGATGAGTGTTAAATATTTCTTTGCCAATTAGAATAATAGAATAAATATTTCTAAATATTGTGAAGTAATAGCCTTTTTTACTGTTTACCTGTAGTTTAATAAAATAATGTAAGAATTAATTCATTTTATTTGCTTTTAAAATAAAAAAATTAATGCAACCACTGCCCTTTAATCATGTTTTACACTAATTTATATAATTATTGCATTTCAATATGTTGACTGTAATTATTTTGAAAATTTTTGTGTATTTAAGTATATTTATATTGTATAGAACAGAATAGGAAAAAAAAATGTTAAGGTTAATAAAATTAATGTTTAATGAATAAAAATGTGTAAATGTTAAAATTGATATAAAAAAAAATACAGTTACTTTTCTACTATTATTGTAAAATGTAAATAATTTTATTGATTTCAGCAATTCTCCTATGACATCTAAAAGTCGCCAGTTCATTGTGATTTTCTTACTTGTTCTTTTAATCGTTGATGTTCAATATCTAATTGTTTTCTTATATTTCCCAAGTTTGACAACAAATGTGTATCAGTAAGTTCATGGTTATTTCCCAACAATCTTTCATTGTAGTTCTATAAAAAAATATAAATTTTAAAAATTAATTATGGGCATAAACTAAGATAATTAATTAAACGGAATACAAATATCTAATTATGCATGAACTGCTTACGTAGTCCTATCATGTGTACTATTTACTTTGCCATCAAATGTTCCCCCAAATATTGAAGATTATATTTCAATCATAACTTAAAATATGAAAATATCTTAATTCGAGTTTTTATATTAAAATCATAGACATGAGAAGATAACATATCTTAATTTATAAACACGAAAGTGGATGTTGGTATAACTTGAGGTTAATAAACATAAGAACTACTGTACCAATATTTTTGTAGTTTATTGCAAAATGGGCAGTGTTGTCCAGAGTAGATTTAAATGCACGGAAATCTTTTAATAGCCTCGTAACTACCTATCCAAAACGAGTTTTTAGGTAATTTTGGTACCTTGGTAACAGATGAAAATTTATTAATTATTATTAGTTATTTTGATGGTATGAGCATAGGCGCAACTAGACCAATAATTTTGGGGGTGCACAAATAGTGAAGAACTCACAGACCCGTGGGGGCAACACATGGCGGTGGAACCCGATTGAGCACGGTCCCTATTTTAGAACAACCTGATTGAGCACGGTCTATATTTGTTAACAACCTGATTGAGCACGGTCAAATGAATGCAACGTTGCCAATTTTTCTGTCCGACTACAACCAGACTATACATGCTTCTTTTGTAATACTCGTATATTCGTAATTTTTATGCTTGACAAGTCGTATGGGAGGATGACTGACTCATAAAAATATGAGTTTTATTGAAATGCAAAAAATCAATTCAATTATAATGGCTTACGATGAATATTTAAGAAATAAAAATTCTAAAGATTTACTAAAATATTTATTAAAAGTGGGAAATAAGTATTTAGGGATGCCACTTTAAAACTTTGACAAATAATAAAATTTGTATAACATAAATAAATATCTATATTAATTAATACCTATATTTGTAAAATAATTTAATTTTATACTTTTATACACTAATTATTACTTCGATGATTATTATAAAATAATTCCTATAAATATTTCAATTTTTTTTTAAATTATTATTTAGCTATGTGGTACAACAATGTTGTAAGTATTTTAAAGCTCAATCGGGTTACAGCCACACATAGTACCTACACATTTTTTGAAAAAAGGCTTATACTTTTTGGGGATACACATTTTAAACTTGGGGGTGCACAAGTCCCCTGTGCACCCCCCTAGTTGCACCAATGGGTATGAGTCATGTTTTAGTTTGTATATTTTTAGCTAAATAACGATAACTATGACTGTTTAGTAATAATATATATACATTGAAATCTAGCAATAGCCAAGCTATGACAGGTCAACTAGTATGTTATATCTTCATACATTATACTTGATAAATGATGATTTGGTAAAGTGAAAAAATACAAAATTAGTGATACTAATGAAATAATTTGGAAACAAAATAGCATATGGATACAAAGATACAAAGAATACCATATATTTAAAAATTGTAAGACTCAGAGTAAACATAACCAGTGGATGCTACTGATTATGTGTTATTTAAAGTAAAAGTAGATTCATAGTAATTACTTCTCAAAATATAATTGATCGATGAATTATTTAAATTACTTACATTATTTACGTTGATAATACCATCGAGAATCGACCTGTACATATTATAATTGGTTAATTTTACCAGTAGTAACTACATTTTAATGGGATTAAAAAAATATTAATTATTTTATAACAAAGTGGACCTTTTAGTTGGATCAGGTTGAAATTTTAATAAAGTTTCAACTAATACACAGTAACATTTTAGTATTGATAACCCATAAAATATATTTAATAATTACTTTATAAATTAGTTGTTATGTAGTAATCTACCTGATTTCTATAAGCTGCATCAGTTGGTTCAATAGCTTCACAAGTCCCATTACCGTCTTCACAATCATTAAGCCCAGCTAATGCAAGAGTGTATGGCGAATCAATAATCACGGTCTTGGTAGCAGGCAGTAAAGCTGTGGGATTATAATCGTTTCTCTTCGGAGGGCTGTCCTGTGCAAAGGTCACATGAGATTTTTCTATTTTTTGACTTAAAACTGGAGGTGAAATGCTTTGATTCATACGCGGATTTCTATACACATCCGTGTTGCAGGATACATCCCTAGTATTTTTGTTGACAGGTTCATCATCGTACACTATCTGAAACAACAATTTATCTAATTAAAAAAAAGTATGAAATGGAAAACATTAAAATACTTTTCTTGGAACTCGAACACGTGAAGTCGGCAAAGGTACATTGTCAAATGTGCTCTCGGGGGGACAATGAAACTCTTCTTCATCTTCAAATGATTCATGGTGACTAGGTGCATGCATGGACACAGGTCGAGATATTGTTTCAACTTGATCTGCATTCCTTGCTTTTAATTCCAATTCCTTTTGCTTATGCATAATTTCATTTTGTAATTTTTCTTGTTGTAATTGTTTCTACAAGTCAATTATTAAACATATATCTTAAGAATTACTCAAATAACCTTTTATAAATAAATTATCATATAAGATATAATAAACACCTGGAGTTGAGCCAAAGTTCGTTTCTCCATTTCTTGTTCATATTCTTTCTTTAATCTTTCTTCCTGTTCTCTAGCCATTCTTTCAATAGCTTCATCTTCCATTTGCTCTTGACGCTTTCGTTCTAATTCTAACCTTTTTTTCTCTTCTATCTGTTTACTTAATTCAAACCTGTAGATTTCTTGTTTTAATCGATTAGTTTCTTTAGCATGATCTTCATCAGCTACAAAATAATAATTAGGAATTTTTTACATTTAAGAACAAAAGGTAAATCATTACGATAAAAATAACTGATAAATGCAAATACTTACATGCACATGATTCAGCACCATCTATAAATGGCTGTTTCATATTTTCCTGGTATCGTGCTTCATAAAATAAATGTATGTAATGTATAACATTCTAACAAATAAATAAAAATTCTAAAATATAAATACTCACTAGGTTTGACATCTGATTTAGTTTGATCTGATATATTATTATCTTCCTAAAAGAATTATATTACTTAAAAATATAAAGTAAAAATAATTAAATAACTTTTTTAGAAAAAATACTTAATAGTTAATACCAGGGTTTATTCTAAAGATTATTTTCTACTACCAAAAGCTAAATAAATGTTGTTGAGAATTATTCAAACTTAATATCTACTCTACCTTAAAAAAAAAGGTAATATGCAAGTTTTTTTTAAATTTTTTAATTTTATGCTTAATTATATATCTATAACCTTTTTTAAAAATAAAGATAGTAAACATATAATTAAAAAATTGATAATACAATATGAGAAATCTTATTTATTTTAATTTTATTTATTTAATTACTAAATTACTTATGGATAGCATTTAAAACTTTCTTTTTTTTAAATGAGGTCAGATACCAATACGGTCATAAGTGTAGGTATGAGGAGTAAAAATTTATTGGTATATTATTCTAGAAACAGTGAAATAAATAATATAATCGTTAATTATGATAATTATTTTATAATATAACGAGCTTTAATGTTTTTAATATTTAAAAATTGAAATAAACTAGAAATTGTACTTTTTTTCATAAAGATATCTATATCTATATATGAGTATAAAAATATTATTGTAAAATTAAATTTTATACCTACTTTTCAACTTTAAAACTCATTACATGAACTATTTTCAAATGCCTATATTCATGAAGTTAACTGCCCATTTGATATTTCCTATTACCCAATTTAGGTCCTACTATCCATTGGAATAAAGCTTGGTTAATACCTATCTTAAAGTAATAAATTCAGAACAATGAACCATGATAACATATTAAGTGATGCTTAAAATTGTGTGCAAGTATAAACCAATATTAAAAAAAAATTATGCTATTTAAAATATATTAAGCAAATAGTTTTTTTAACAATAGAAATATTTATAGAAGAGTAAAATTACTTTTTAAGTCAATTTACTCATATACTTTTAGTTCAGTATATGCAGTATATGTTAGTTTTAAAATATGAAAATCATAACAATGTTTCTTGATTATTTATAAAAAATAATAATGGTTTTGATAATGAAAACAGAAATTCTTAGAATTTCAAGAACAATTTCCAATTTATTTTATTTTACATGGCATAAACCTCTTAAAAATCAAATTTATACTTATAAACACTAAACATTACCTAACATTACCTAATATTATCATGGTTTATTTATTATTTGTGTTACATATATTTTTTTTTTTTAATTTCAGTATTAAATAGTTAAATTTACCATTGCTGTTTTAAATGCTTCCTCGCAAGAATAATCTGCTAATTTCGGTAAATCTGAAGTATTCTTATCTTGCTTTACCTAAAAAAGTCAATTATTTACTAAAAATGAAAATAAAAAAAATGTACGGATAGGTGCATTTTTGCAATGAAATCAATTTAAATTGGTATAGAATTTTTCATTTAAAATTAAAACTAATACTTTGATAATCTTAAATAATACTTATACTTTCTTATTTTAATGATGAATTTATAATTAAAAAGTCTAACAATTTTTCGTAATAAAATTATAGAAAATATTTGAATGAAAAAAAAATTATATCTCATATAATAATGCATTTGTCTTTAGGTATTTGAGATGCTATATGTCACCTGACATCTGAATCATCATTTATGGTAAATTTCTTAATGGAAAGAATAATAAATAAAAAAACAAATAAAAAGGAACCTAAATTAAACTCTGAAGATTAAGATAATGTACATATTTGATAAAATTACTTTATTTCTATAAGAATTATTGAGAAGAAAATATTTTAAAATGTTTATGAAATGAAACTCAATGCATGATCAACAATAATAAATATATGTTACAATAGATTAGACATTTAAATAATATAACTAGGAAAATATTTATTGTTATTTTATTTCAAATTTAAATTATCTAAAATTTAGATTATTAAATATGTAATAAAAATTTGATGATACTAATCATTTTGTTTAAAACTACCAGGTCTGATGATATGTCATTTTAGTGTTTTATTTAATAGTTATAACAACGTTTTACTTATTTTTAAAAAAAAGCATTCAATATTTATAGTCTATTTACTTTAGACAAATATTCTATGTATTCCTTCCTTTGTAATTCTAACATTTTTTTTTTTTTACTATCATATTCTCCGACGCCTAAAAAGGGTTGTGCATTTACTTGATTGGCTGGATTAAGAGGAGAAAATTCTCCAAATCGTACATTTCTTTTCACCTAAAAAAAAACAAATAGATTAATTGAATATCACATTAAACATTAATAAAGCAAAATTGAATGTGCATCATCCAAAAAAATTATTCTAATTCCAATTATTTAATATATAAATATATTAAAATGTATTAAAATTACCTTGATATCTGAAACAATTGAATTTGTGTTATTTTTGTGATTGTCCAAAACCTTATAGTTTTCAAATTCCTGAAACTAATTAATGTCACAATTATTACAATTATTTTATATAGACTCAGTACAACATTTATATGTGTTATATTACCAAGCTGTTAAAAAAGCCTCTTAACATGCAAGACCTAAAAATAATTTATTATATACTGTTATATTAATGATAGAATCAAGGACTTACATTGTGTCTTTGTATAGGCAAATTTTCTTTAGGTATTCTTTGGTTATACTTGACTTGAATACTATTGTTATTATTATTTGTTGTAAAAAAGCTAGGTGATTGAGTAAATAAGTTTGCCAACCTTTCAATTTCTTCTACACGATCACATGAATGACTTCGTTTAGGTGAATGACTTCTAATATGTTTAATAAGTGGTATATTTTGTTTATATTTTTTTTCATTTTCTTTAAATAATTGTACCTATAAATATTTTTATAAATGTATGTAATAATAAATTATAATCATTACATTAATACAAATATACCACACAAAAACACTTATAATGAAAATCTAGTTTTAATTTTTTTTTTTTTTTATATAATATTGTAACTCCCAACACCAAAATGTCTAATAAATGAACTTTTCAGTTTCTAATAATTTAGATAAATAAGCTATATCGATAATAGGACAGTTAGAGAAAAACGTATGATAATAATTCAACTTTGTATTCTGAGTAGAATAATAATTTTAACATAACATTTACTAGTTAGTAGTTATTATGGATAGTATTAATTGAACCATTACTATAATAGTCAAACAATTATAAATGTTTTTTTTTTTTTTAAATAATATACCAATGGTTTTCAACTAATCTCAAGCACTTTTTGTTCAAAAATCCAGTTGCAACAGCGAACAATTTTAAAGACAACTGACTACTCAGTGGCGTATTTGAGAGTTCATGTCGGTGGGGGCGAATTTAAAAAGAGTTTACCCAACTATTCACACAAACTTACCAAGACATAATGAATTTTATATTGCATCTGTATAACCTATAAAGTAATAAGTTAAACAAATATGATAAAAAAAAGCAACATATTAAGCAACATTATTAATAAAACAAAATCTATATTTCTATTTTTTTATTAGCAAATCTATTTATAACATTATCTATTGATATAGTATGATGTATTTTTAGCAAAGCCAAACCAGTCAAGCGTTCTTGCCTCATTTTGGATCTTAACCATGTTTTTAATCTAACAAAAATAAGCAAAGAGATGAATTATAAGTTTGTTTTTAATGTAATTTAAGAAAAAGAACAAGTCCTTAATTTTAAGCAATGTAAATATATAAATATATATATACGACATGTGTACCACAAAGAAAAATGTATGTACATTTTTACCATGGTTATCTAGATAACCGTGATTTTTACCAATAATTTGTTATCATCAACACAATTTTTCGGAATTTTTGTTTTTTAATGAAATACATAGGGTATTTGAGTATTTCAAGTATAACTACCCATTAGTTATATAAAATTTTCCTGGTCTAAAAATTCTCGGGGGGGGCGATTGCCCCCATCGCCCCCCCTCAAATACGCCACTGTGACTACTACAATACTTATTACAATAATTTCATCAATACCTACTGAATTCTTGTTAATAAATATGTATAGAATTTTATAAAAATATATTAAATGTATATCAATCAGTTAATTTTTTAGTGGTTTAATACTTATATATATGTCAATTGGCTAATACAGATTTTAGATAAATAATAGTTAAAAAAAATTTTGAGGATAGATTAAAATTGACCTTTGGTGTTTTTGACTTTTTTGCTAGCAGACCAGTGTTTTTATCCATCTCAAGTTTCCAGTTTTCTTGTTGAATAATAGCATCCAATGAATCTATCATGACAGTATTGCTTATTTCACATATATTACAATCCATTATTAATCAATGTTAAGATAAATCATAAATACTAACATTTTAAGAATTTTTTCTTAAAACTAAAGTTAAAACAAAAATAAAAAAGACCATAAAACATTAGTAGCAAAGATTTAAAATTATTAATTCACTCATTTCAACTTTAAAGTTTAAACTTCAAACCGCTTTTTGATAAAATATTTTTGATAATGATAAGAGTTACAACATAACCTAAAAATAAAAAATTATATCTTATATGAAACGGAACAATAGTCCTCTTAATAAGGATTTAATAAGAGGGTAGAGGGGATTAACGGATAGAATAATATGAAAATTACAGGTTAAAATATTTTCTGCTGTAAGTAAATATTTATTGATTTTAAATATTCTTATGATATTATATTTTTATAATTAACTAAATAATTATTACAATTTTATAGAATAATTACTTATAAATCAACAGTTATAAGCTTGAAGTTAAGTTCAAAAATGCATCTAATATTTGGTGCTTAAGTGCAACTAGGGTTTTATTTTTAGAAGGGCTAATTTTTTTTTTTTTTGATAACACTATGGTAAATGACTTACATATTATATCTGTACTTATTATGTGGAAGATAGATAAATATTTGGGGGAGAAGGCTATGCCTCCTCATATCACACCTAATCACGCTTCTGCTGGTATTCGGTTTTTAAATACCTAGTCTCTTAAAAGATTCTATTGTCTGTCCTGTCTTCCTCTCGCTAATTTCCTTTAAGATTCCCCAGCGTGGTTCTAGATTGCTTAATTTTACTTACCTCTTGCAACTACTAATTATTAAGCCAATGAACCTTTACGGCGTCTAATATTGAACGTTAATGTTAACCCTTCTTTCTCCTTTTTCTCTGTATTTGTCAGAGGCGAATTTCCCATTAGGCACTGTATGCAGCTGCCTTGGGCGGCAAATTCTGTAGTGTTTTATTAAAAAAAAAACATCAAACGTATCAAAAATTGGAAAATTAATTAAATTCAAATGGATGTCCAATACTATTGTCTATATATTTAATATTTAGAGTAGATATTTTGGAGAGGTATTGTAACTTGTTCACCTATTATAGGGGCGGCAAATTTTTGGTGCCTATAGCTGTATAAAAGAACCGCCTCTGGTATTTGTACATTAGTTTTAATAACTTTCTTGTAAATTCTGTACTAATTTATTATGCAATCAGTGGCGCAATGATTAGGGTGGATGGCGATGTCTAACATCGGGACCCCAAGACTCAAAGAGGCCTCATCATTGACGTAAACTTGGAGGGTATTTTTACCGCGAAGGAATTGAATAGCGCTATTGAAATCTTGAATATTGATGAGTAAGTAGTAAGTAGCATTATTGAAAAAAAATTAATGTATCAACACTGGCCCTAAACCAGTGGCGTTGTTTCAGTTTTCAATAGAGGGGGGTAAAGGTTTTGATCGGCCCAAATGAGTAAAAAAAAAAAAACCCACTTGCTTCGCTCGCAAGAAAATATCTACTTAAATTCAAACTATCATTCCCACTAAATTTATTTTATGGTTTAAATATTTTTCTGAAAATATTATAAAAATCGGCATGCTTTTGCGCTGATAAAAAATAAAAAAAGAATAAACGGCAACAACCCGGTACCGGTCCATTGGACTACTTTTAAAATCGGACAGGGGCAAATGCCCACCTTTCCCCTTCCCCTAAGGACGCCCCCAGGTTCACCTTATCATTGGGGCCCCAAGATCCAAGTTGCGCCACTAAATGTAATACACGCACATCGTATTTTATCAAAAGCATAACCTGTATATATCAATAACAAATTGACAAATAAATAATGTATACTACGCAAATCATAGTCCATTCAGGATTTATGTCTTGAAATGAAATAATGTTGAAAATTATCACTCTGTAGTTATTGGTATAAAATAATAATGGTAAGTATAGCCATTACACGTAATATTCCATAGACATTTGGAAATGCATTTACACAACAAACATCAAAAGCGTCAAAAGCATTTTGGATATTCTATCCTACAACTTATCTCTATATGTTAGCACTAATAATCTAAATATCAGGTGAATCATCATGTAAAATTGAATCATATGACGTGCGTCTAAAATAAAATAAAATTGGAAGTGATTCCCCACTTTCTTGCGAACGGGCCTGTTGCCACGTACACAGTGACGTATATAAGAATTAATTTCGGAGGGAGGGGGTTATAAGAGTTATATACTAAGTATATATAATCAATGTTTTAACGTACCTTTATGTACATACTATAACTCGTATTCTATATTATTCTATATTATTTACCCTGAATTAACAGTTTTTATTTATAGGTCTGCAATATTTTTTTTTATCGTACTGCGCTGCTGGGTGAAATAAGCCATACCAATCAAACATTTCATGGATTGGGGGTATAACTAGTTAACTCTTTTGGCTACGTACAATATATTAATAATTTATTAATTAATCGTTGGCTGATAAAAAGTATTGAAATTTTTATTTATCTCAATAAGTGAAATTTGAATTATTTTTTCAAATATGTGAGTATTTTGATTCGCAAAATATAATTGCGAAAGATGAATTAAAATGTAAAGAATATTTTCGTATGAGTATGAAACAATTTAATCAATTTTTATCAATTATTAAAAAGTACATCGAGAAAAAGGAAATTGTATTCAATTTTCGCTATCGATACGAGCAATGAATATGCCTGTCGAAACCCGCACGTTCCATGTTGCGACACATCGCTCAAAAATATAGCCTCAATCAAACACTTGGCGACGCGTCGCAACGTAGCTAAGAAAAAAAATGTTGCGTACACTATACTGTGTGGCCCTATACGTATTCAAGATAGAAAAATATTTTTTATTCGTATAGCGAACATCGCAAACATAGCACGCGTAGCGTTCTGTGTAGCCTCAGCATAAGACCATTTACTGAACACGAGATATAAGATGGGTCGAAATTCGATTATAGCATATCATTGATTGAATGTATCGGCAAATTTAGATTTAAATCATCTGCAAACATTAAGCAAAATTAAGCAAAACAATTAAACACAATTCAAAGTACTATAAAGGATTATGATGAGTATAAAATCCATAAAAATGTAATTCAATATTTAAAAGTAGGCTATAGATGTCAAGGAATCCAAATTTAAGCATTTTTAAAAATGTATTTACAATAATTTAATTAAAATAATAATTGACGATTTTACTTATTTATTAATTACTTTTTTACTATTACTTTTTTTTATTAAATATTTTAGAACTTTAAATGTATTCGATATTTTTTTATATTATTATTATATTATTTATTAATACGATGAAATCAGTAAATTTTACAACGTTTCATACACAATCGTGTTTATTTTATTTTTTCTTAAAGGTACTTTTAACCCATCTACAAACATACGCAATCGTGTTGCCAAAAAGGACAAACGTACACAATCGTGTTCTACCCAACTCGGCCTGGGTTTTTTCAGATAAAAATGATTTAGGTGTAAACTCGGCCCAAATAAAAATATTCTTATGATATTGGAAAACCAATTAGCATTATCCAGAGGACACCATGAAGAGGCCAAATACTTGCAATTTAGCCGGAAAATGTTGACACCGATTTGGATTCGATACGACGATTAGTGATGGGCAAACCAAGACCAAAACCAAAACTATGGCAGTCTTGGTCTTGGTCTTGCAGAGCCATTTATACTCTTGGTCTTGCCCAAGTCTTGGTTCATTCCAAGTCTTGGTCTTGCTGCAAGACTTGCAATATTAAAAAATATATATATATATATCCTTATTTATGCTATGATTTTGTAGAATTTGTGCTCACTGGCCATTGTTCGCACATCAACATTTATGTCATATTCGGCAGCTAAAAATAATTCCGTTATGGTTTTGTACTGCTATAAGTTACAAAACCACTTTAACAGTGTGGGTCATATTTTGGTCTTGGTCTTGGTCTTGCAAAAGAATTCATAGTCTTGATCTTGGTCTTGGTCTTGCAGCAAGACCAAGACCAAGACTGCAAGATCAAGAGAATTTTGTCCATCACTAACGACGATTTGGGGGGCTACGTGAAGTCGGCCCCTCAGTAATGAAATTTGAATTGTGTTGAGTGTATCAAGTTGCAAATTATAAGACTTGTTATTAAAAGTTGCAAATCAGTTGCTAATTTTTAGCGAACATTTTGTATTAGTACTAAAACTTGGGAAGGTCAACTTCACATACGTTGACGTACGAGTTACTTTAAAATACTAAAAATGTTCTAAAACTAACAGTGGTTTTCCACGTTGGGACTCAATTATGTGTGCCATCATCACCATTGTATAAACACTACTGAAACGTTGTTTCAAAAGTCCAATACGAAACTAAAAATATTTGTCTCAATGGTTAAATATATTTTAACATTGGTTAACAATAAATTGTTCATGATAAAATACAGGTACGTTAACAATTTATAATTTGCAAATTAAATTAGGTCGTGCTTGTTATATATTTTATTGGTCAAAATTATGGGGACGAGTTTACAACCGACCTTTTTATTATCTTATATGTCCGGGCCGAGTTTACAATCTACCTATTTTATTATCTAAAATTTTCGGGCCCAGTTTTCATTTACCCAGGATTCTCTATAGTAGATGGTTCCCTAGTCAAAATTTTCCGACTTCCTGTCTTCACCAGCATCTTCACAGCAGAAACATTCGTGGTATGGCAGGACTTTTTAAATTATACAGAGTAATATTACATTAGAATACTCCAATATTAAATATTTATTTAGTTTATTAAAAACTATAATTTATTAACTTTAATAGGTACCAATAATTTACTCAGAGATAGTGCTTGCATGTAAATATACTTGTTTATGATGTACCTACCTAAATTAAAGTGACCATTTAAAACGGGACTCTCCTTTTTTTGATAACCATGTCCCGTTGTCTCAAAAATATACCAGCGGGACGTATTTTATCCCGTTTTAATCACATTCGATCCGTATTATTACATTATATTTGTAAAAAAAAAAAATTAAACATTTTCCACTAATGAAGATGCAAAAAACAATAAAAAAGTTCACTATAATTATTATCAAAATAAGAAAAAAGATGGGATAAATTTACAAAAAATACAACCAATTATGATATCATAATTATTTTAATAATCATAATAAAACTAGAAGAAAATAAATTCAATGTGATAACCTGTTTCCGTTGAGCGGAAGAAATGAAAATTGAATAATACATAATTATTTCAGGAAAGGGGGGAGAGAATACCTTATTCTCACCCCGTGACCAATACTAAAATAAGCTCGGTTCTTATTAAACTTTCTGATTTCATTTGCGCATGGGCATTTTATTCCTTTTACGGATAGTTACTGGATAACCATGGACGCTTCTGAGAAGTAGGTCAATTTTTAATTCGATGTCGCTCAATTTAATATCCGTGTGTACACTGAAGTTTCGTAAGAACGTAGACAGCAAGATTTTCATAGACAGCAGATCATATTTGCTCCCTGTTATGGATTGTTTACCGTTTAAAAAGTTATGATCATAATTATTAAATTATATTTTATTACCTATACAACCTCTTGAACCACCACTAAAAGGTAAAAAACTGTATTTATGACGTTTCATGACGTTTTCGGCGTTGAAATTATCCGGATTGAATGACCAAGAATTCGGATATAATTCTTCAATATGATGAGTTCCCATCGGAGCCAAAATACATATTGTTCCTTTTGGAAGCACGTAATTATTTGTAACTAAAATATGATTTATATTATTTTTTCTATTTAGAATAAACTTTATTTACAGTCGTTATATTAACTCACAGATCTTAATATCGTCTTGGAGTTCTCTAACGAAGAAAGGCACAGTCGTGTATAATCGTAAGGTTTCTTTTATAACTTGTTCGAGATACTGAAGTTTATTTGTATCTTCAATGGTAATTATTTCATCACTATCACCTAGAACTTCGTTAATTTCTTCGTAAACTTTATCCTAAGAGATTGTAAAAATAATAATCAGTACAAAATAATTTATTATAAAATGTAATATCCATTTGATAATATATTTCCTAATCTATCGTAATGATGTGCGTACATAAACGGAGATTTGATTGAATTTTAGGGGGGGCTTAAATGTCAATTGTTGCAAAATAAGTACCTATTTCAATATTTTATACTACGAAATTTAATAATTTAGGGGGGCTAAGCCCCCCCCCAAGCCCCCCCCAATTTCCGCCTATGTGTGCGTATATATTATCATGCAATATGCGTGTCCGCAAGTGTTCTAAAGTAGCTCTTCAAAAATACTATAAATTAGTTTCAGTGACAGAACTAGAGACGATTCATCCTCGGACATAAAATTTTAGTAGGTATAACATTCGTAGTGTATAGTCTACAGGGCCGCATTTACAATTTTTGCGTTCGGAGTCAACCATATTTTTACGCCTCTCTCTTCCACCCCCTCCAACCACAAAAAATAGATCCACCTTTTTGCTACCTATTTATTGCTACAAATATATACAATATTATTATATTAAACTGGGCAACAGCAGTGCTCGAAGGCCCCCCTAAATAGATCAATATATGGCCGCCCAGGGCAATCGTCTCCATCCCCCCCCCCCTATATACGGACCTGATAGTATATTATTGACTACTAGTTTGTTATTTCACTTTCTCAAAGGTAATGTGCTTAAAACTCAATAAGAATGGTTGTATGCTAATTATTCGAAAAAATATTGTAGAAAGCTTATTTGTTTCTTGCATAAAAATTTTTAGTTCCACCTTTAGATATTTGTATTTGTTCATTTTTTTTTACTTAACATTATTTTAATACTTATTGAAATACAAAAAACAGTTCAACGGTATATAATTATTAAATTAGAACATATTAGTAAAAATACCAAAATTATAATATACCATAATAAATAATTAATATTTCAGTTAATTAAATTAAATTAAATTAATTAAATTAAAAATAATATAACTCGTTATGTAATTTAGCATAAGTAATTTAACTTCTTAACTAAATATTATTTTTTTAACTTGTTAATGCATAACCTTGTTTATAACCTATAGTTACAGGCAATGGAATAATTATTTTCTAGGACTCTTTTTGTATTATGTATTTATAAATATAATACAAAATTTATAGATAGTAGTGATAATAAAATAAATACAGAATTATATAATATAAACTTTCTAAATGTGTTTACTTACTTGGATATCTGGATGAATGGCTAATAATAAAAGACAAAAACATATAGTAACAGCACTAGTTTCAATGCCCTGAAAGTTCAATTTATAATTAATATTGAAGCAGTTCTCTAACAAATTACTTGCTAAAGAAAAACATACAGCGTACAACATTGTGACCAACTCATCTTCAATATCTTTATCAGACATATTTACACCAGCTTCTTTCAATTCTAATAAAGTGTCTAAAAACCCCTTCAATTGTTTTTCTATATCAGTACAAATATAATAAACCGAGTAATATAATTTAATTATTACTCAATATATTTACTATAGATAATAACTCACTTTCGCCTCCGTTAATAGAATGATCTAAATCATTTGTTTTATTTGTTATTTTCCACTGTGCGTATGCTTCTTTTTTTTCTTTGATTATCTAAACGTTTAAAATATAATTCATTCAACACTAATAAACACAATTAGTGTCTTGAGTAAAGCTTGAAATCTATTAATGAACCTTACTTGATTTGGAAACTTTCTCAATGTCTTGAAGATATTTTGCAAACCTTTAAGTTTTAAATAAATTGAGAACACAAAATCTGGATAAAGCCATGGACTGTACATCCTCGTAGCTACTAATTCTGATGCTCTAAAATTAATCCAGATTAAGGTATATAAATTGTGTGTAAAATGGCTGTATGACATAAGCGCCAAAGGTACAAAAATTACATATCATATGCGCCAAAATTAATATTTTATATAAGTAGTTATTTAAAAATTTCTATATCTTATAAAAATTATACTATATTAATATTATTATGTTGATAGTAAATTATAATATAGTTAGGAACATGCACATCAATATTTAATACATTTAATAAATTGGTTGATTTTTTAATCCCTCTCTTTTCACATATTCCATACTATTTATTTCACTATCCTGGTATTTCTTCCATTGTACAATTATTTTATCGTGAGATATCTTTAATTTATTGTTAGGAGGAGAGTTCATAAATAAATATGCGACGAATGACGCTTACATGAATGCTTACGAAATATGTACTAACAATATGTTATAACCAGCGGGCCCGGACATTTCGCCGTGACCGTTTCGCCGCGGACCTTTCGTCGCGACCGTTTCGCCACCGGACTATTCGCCGCGACCGCTACGCCGTCAGACTATTTGCCGCAACCGCTACGCCGCCGGACTACTCGCTGTCGGGCTATTCGATGCAAAGAGAACCTCCCCACGAAATATTATTACCAATAATGTACTTAAATTATTAAAGATTAATAAACAACAATATTAAAGTTATGATATTTTTTCAAACCTCACCACCCGACTTTTTACATGCGTTCATCCCTGATTGACACTCTTTGAGTTGTGAAACATTTATTTTGATATGTTCCTCAATTTAAATCAAGTACATTTTAACATCCCTAAAATAGAATTTGCAGCTTTAATTTCCGTTTGTTCATAAACAACCATGCGCTTGCATACTCCTCTGGGACAGAAGATTTTTTCAGAGCGCATAATATGGACAAAGTTGACACGGCCCCAGTGCCTAGTCCTCTCTCTCAACCGTACACACTGCCACTCTGGCCTAAAAAGGGAGAATATCGAGAATAATGATAGATTCGCGGTGGCTCAGTGTTACGCGCCCGGCATTCTGGCGCGTGGAGTCGCGGGCTCAAAACCCGTACCGTGCTAATTTTTTCATTACTTTCTCGATATCTCTCCCTGGACCGGCCACAACAACTGTGGCCGCGTCAAAGTTTCGAAAACCAACACTTTTGGGAAAGAAAAATTAACAAAATTTTTTTTATGTACGATCTACGTTTACGGCTTGATATAATGTGACAAGAATTATAAAATTATTAAATGCTTTTCGTTTTTATTAAACACGCCATTATGAAGTTTTCAACATAAAAAAAAAAAATTTGAAAAACCTATAATTTTCTAGATAATAAAAATGAATTTCCTTAATGGAATTCTAAATTATCAATGTTAAATCATTGATTATAACATAGTTAATTAGGTATTAATCAAATTGATAAATACATTTAAGACTCCTTGTAATACCATTACCTATGATTTATTTGGTGTCGAGGTGACCCATTGACCGTTGTATTATATACATGATTATGAGATTATCACTATGTATCACTGTATAATGATTTTTAACTATAAATAATTAATATTTCGTGGGGAGGTTCTCTTTGCATCGAATAGCCCGACAGCGAGTAGTTCGGCGGCGAAACGGTCGCGGCGAAATGTCCTAGACCCACAACCAGGGCTCGGAATTTATAGCACTAAAAAAATTAATTTTTAGCGCTTAAATATGCACATAAAAATAGCACTAAAAATTGGAAAATATGCAAAATAAAATTGTCAACAAATATTTTTAAACATAAAATTTAAGAAACATTTAATTTATAGATTTTTAATGTATTTCATAGAATATGGTGGTAGATATGTAAGAACTATAGGTACTATTCGAGAGTATGTACAACAGTTCACGATCAATCGATGTATCTAAATGATGACGGAACATTTAAATAAAATTACCGTGTTCAGTCATTAGTACATAGTTAAAACGATGGCACGATAATACAACAAATCCGATGATAGTGCGATAGTATAATGTGACTAACACGATTTTAAAAATAAACAATTTATTGGAAAGGAATAGAATTGTCCGATTTAATCGACGATAATAGTGGTCTAAGACCGTTTATTTCGGATGAGTACATCTTAAAATAAAACAATTTATTTTGGTTCACGTATTCGTAGACGGCTGTATGTAATTTAGTTTTTAACAATATGTGTTTATTTCCTTTATTATCTAAAAATACGCCTATAAACAGCATTTAAAACTCCAAATTAGCAAAATAGCTTCCATAGTATGTATTTATGTGAAAATATTCCCAAAAATAGCACTAAAAACCTTAAATTAGCAAAATAGCGGTAAAAACCGTAAATATGCAAAAAATAGCAAAATAAAATTTTGTGTATGACATCAGGGAAGTGTGAAACATACTTGTATCTTACTTTGGATGTTCTAGGACGAACCAAGAAAAATATGCATTTGCTATAACTTCCGAGCCCTGGTTATAACACAAACTGCTCACACACTGCCTATTTGACAATCTATCGTAATCAGATAATACATTTGAGTAAAGCGTTTGTAGTTTTGAGCGATATAGTTTAATATCTGTTATTTAATTTCTATTAACCGTGGCTCACAGGTACCAAGGATTTTGGTGCTTTTGTACGATACGACTTATTTTTTCTTATCTTATTTTGGCGCTTATGTCTTCCGCCGGTGTAAAATATGATATTTTAATAATTATCTTTTACATAGTCAAGGTGTCCATCAAATCCATATCATTTTTTAACTGTGTATTAATATTGTAACCCATCATTGTTTCTAAGCACATGAAATGCATATAATTTACATTATTAAGTAAAACAAAGATTAAATACGAATAATGTACTTACGGCAAACTGTATCAACAGCATTCGGTGCAATATAGTCCCAGAGGTCAAATGGTTGTATTTTACCCACTTCTTTATTTAAACTTTTAATCATAATTTCGTTTTTCTGTTTAAATACAGAAAGAAACTGATTCAAAAGGTTAGCGTTGAATACAGGAGAAATTAAACGACGATGTATTCGCCATTTATCAACTAAAATTATTAAAGAAATGAAATCAAAATTTATATCATCAATTGAATTATAAGTAAATCTAATAATTAGTTAATATTATTTATTAAAAACTAATATTTTAATTTTAATTTCACCCCTTTTTTCTATTTAAATTTCATAGTAGCATTTAATAATTGTTATTAACCAATAGTATACAAACTGAACTTACGAGGAGCTGAGACTAATCCATCACCGCTAATGTTTTTTATAAAATTAGAAAAATATCCTTTTTCAAGAGCCTTGGAACTATTTAATACTATCTATAACAAATAAACACTATAAATTTAAGTAAATAAATTTAAGATATTACAAATGAAAATTTATTTTTATTATTGTTGGTTAAAAAGTTAAAAACTTAGCATAATTAAAAACTGTATGAATGAAAAATTCGCCGATTACTAAACAAGTTACTCAGTTTAATTTTTTGTATAATGGAAGGAACGTATTGAATTGACAAGTTTTAAATATTTAATTTATTATATATATTAGTAAAAACTATTACTTGCATGTCTTCTGGTTTCATTAATACTACTACAAAATATGTAATCCAACAAATTTTGAATGGTTCGGGACCAAACTGCTCGGCAATTCTAATTACATTTTCCATCACTTCTGAAAGCTCATAAAGTAATGTGTGTTATATTATAAAATTTACTTTCCATTTGTTTCTTGACAACCTCAATTATCAATTAAATGACCAATCCGATGAATTTAATGTCCCTAATCAAATTCGATTTATCTGATGCCAATCAGATGCTTACTAGATTAATTGAAATATCATTCGACTAAATTATATGCACAGGCTTCTTTATTCTAGAACACTAATATACTAGTATAGAAGTCTTTGATTTGATAGTGTGCTAGACGATTAAAGTTTATTATCAAAATTATGAAGTGCAAACACCATTTAGTCAAAGCCACTGATATAGGTAAGTTTTAATTGGTATGATAAACTATAAGAAATACTTCTATTATACTTATATATTATACTTCTATTATACTTATAATTAACTTCAGCGAATGATCTTGATAGATGAAAATGACTTAAAAATTCTATTTCATTATAGGTTGACACTATTTTAATGATTTTAAGTGCTATAGGTCCTGAGCCCTAGTAATGATGAATATAATACAATTATATATGAAAAGAATAATAATAAAAATAAAATAAAAAAGTGTTTATTGTTATTATAAAAAAGAAAAGACTTTTCGTATAACTACTTATATGAATAAGACGAAAATGACTTCAAAATTATATTTCATTATAGTTTGACACTATATTCATATAAGTAGTTATACGACAAGTCTTTTCTTTTTTATAATAACAATAAATACTTTTTTATTTTATTTTTATTATTATTCTTTTCATATATAATTGTATTATATTCATCATTACTAGGGCTCAGGACTTATAGCACTTAAAATCATTAAAACAAGCGCTTAAAAAAGCTGAGGGTTTAATTGGTATTCTTGGTATTAATACAGTCTTTCCATTACCACAGCCCGTTAGAATTTTGCACTCGAGAAATGAACCTCAATTTTTTTGATTTGTAGTCTTGTACCGTTGCAAAGTGTGGGTCTGCTCAAATGTCTCATTAAAATAATAGGTGCCCTTATTTTAAAAATTAGTGTATGGGTTGGGACTCCAGAAGACGTTAAATAGTTAAAAAATTAAGTTGGGTTTATTGACTGCATCTTCCTTTTCTAAAACTGTATCAACTGAATAGTACATTTATGATTGTGCGTCAAACCTTAGATAGAATCAAATTATTTAATTTGTCAACTTGCTCTTTTGTTGGTGACAAAATTGCCCTTTCTTGAAACCATTATAGTGATTTAGAAGATATATTTTGAATGTTCGGGTACATGTTTTAAGTCAATTTTGTTATAGTGGGTACTGAATTACAGAATCTTTTAATGTTTATTTTATCATTCGTTGTTTGAAATTCGTCATTGTCAATTAAAAGTAAATTTTTGGCAAAATGTATATTATCTTGACCGGTACATAGCACTCTCATATTAGTTTTAAGTTTTAATATTTTTATATAAGGCCATAAGTAAGATATTTTCAAAGACGCATCGAATTCATCAGCTCTTGTCCCTTTTGCAATCACAGGCAAGATCTGACGAAAGTTTCCAAAGATCAACATTATGTGCTACCCATATTGGCAGCCCATGGCTATTATTATGACGCAAGTTTCGCATATTTCTATCTAAAGCATCAACTGAAGTTTTTTGAGACATTGACGCTTCGTCTCAAATAATTAGACTACAGTCCTGCATCAATTTACTAGTACCACTTTGCTTTTAAACGTTACAAACACTCATAGCATCGTCACTATCACATTTCAAAGGAAGTTAAAATGTAGAATGAGCTAATTGGCCGCTTACTAATATCGTAGCTGCAATGCCAGATGATGCATGCTACCACAAGTGCAATTTTTCCACAAATTTTACTTTTGCAAGAAGTCAATTTATCAAAAAAATTTTACCTGTTACCCTTAGGAGCATCTAAAAATAATATGTTGCCTTCATTATTGTTAATAGGCGACATCACTGAATGCACCTGAGGCGTCGATAAATAAATAAATCACTGAATCATACACAATTCTTTGTTCACGGTTTGATTTTCATTTTGAACGGATAGTAATAGTTGGTATTGATCATTATGTCTCTCTCTTAAATATTGAATATTAATTGTTGTCCGATTTATGTTTATCGTTAAAGAAAAACCAAAATATACTATAGATTTTCCCAATAAAACTTCCACTTTTTTGTTTAATTCAAATAAAGCTTCATCAAATATTTTGGTCAAAATAATATCATTTGATGACAGTTCCTGTCGTTTCCGATGCAGTATATTGTCTGCCATACTTTCGTGATAATTTTATCAAAGCATCAAAGTGTCAGTAATTTGACAATACGTTAACATGATAGCAAATAAATATCTGAGTGATTTAGGTGTACAACATATAGAAACTTCTGATAGCGTGTTTTCCGATGAGACTTGTCATCCAATAAACCCAACGCTTTTCATGCACCTTGAAAAGTATCATTAATGACATTTTGCACTGTGCGAAAACTTTAAAAAGAAGTTGTACCAAGTTTACCAAGGTTAACTAATCGGACTAAATTTATGTCTAAAACCTTTTCTGTGATGTCCTCTTTAATTTAAAAAAACTGTACGACCATCCAATAACTAATTTCAGAGTTTATCCCGAACAAAAAATGCGACTTCATTTTATATAGTAGTATAGATATTTATACATATAGACAGGGCCGTTCAGAGGGGGGGGGAGGCAACGGGTACATTTTGCCCCAGGCCCCATCGTTGGAAAATTTTTAGGAGCCCCCATAAAGTCTGTATAATAATAAAAACGAACTGTCACCGACCAATTATGTTACATTCAATTATGTTACGTAAGTATGTAATGCAGTACATGATTTTAAATGAGCTTGATTGGTCAAGGTCTGGAAAAATACATTTATAAGAATTTTGTTATTCTCAGTGATTATTTTGTTTATTATTATGGTCGAAGGGCCTCCAAATTAATTTGCCCCTGGCCCCGAAAAACCTTGGGACGGCCCTGCATATAGATAATCAATGGTTTAATTTAAAACCCGGATTTATATGGACTAGAAAGTATCAAAATATCCCATATAATATACAGTAAAAATCGATAAAACGCGCAACAAATAAAGACATTTATATTTCAAAATTAAAAATTGTATTATTATTCAAAAATATAAATATATGAAGTACATATAAGAACACATAAATAAATACATAAATATATGTATAACTTGCAAATAACATATATAGTCAATGTATTCCATCCAACGCAACATTTTTATTCAATTAAATAACAGTATTATATTAAACAGGACGCATTTAGTTTATATTTAAATATGTACATCATATATCTATTATGTAGAAAAATATTAAAAATAAACTATAGAATAATATAGCTATTAATTGATTAGCTTATTTATTATCCATAACATCCTAGACCATTGAAGAAATTCGCCATTAACCGCAGCATATTTAAAATACTTTATTACATTAATTTATATTTGTTTACAAAGTTATTGAGTCCCACTATGCATAATTGTAATGTTCGAGCCTTGCAATAATAATAATTATATTTGTTATTACATAAATAGTATTTGTAATAAAAATTTGTATTTTATATATTTAAATATAATTCTATTGAATAATTATCTGAGAACTTATATTATATTTAAATTAGTATTCAATCCTTTAATATTATGTAGTTTTATTTAATCTTCAAAAAACTACATAACATTAAAGTATTGAATACTAACTTATAATTTGACTATGACTTTGTCAATCATTTTAATCTTTTATAATACATTAAAATGATTGACAAAGTCATAGTCAAATTATATTTAATGACGATGAGAGAGCAAAGCTACCCGCGGATCTTTTTTTTTATGTACTTGGTTGGTGGGTGGTTATTTTCTATTCAATATGTTATTCATATTTATTTTTGAGTGTGCACCACTAATTATAATTGATGTTCGAAATTGATCTTTCAAAATGACCTATGTATAGTAATTATTTGTAACTTACGTTTTTGTGTTCCGAGGATCTCTAGCGCTGAGCCAATGATCGAATAGGATGGAGGTCCTGTTAGTTTGGCTGCCAATCTATCAAGGGCCCTTCGCTTCCATTTGTAGTGACACCACAGAACAACAATCACAGAAATTACAGCATATGAAATAAACTGTAATCGAAACTGGCTGGTTAATTCAACGGCTACATCCATTTCGGTTCCTGTAATATTGTTTTTATTTTATTGTATTTTAACAGCGGATTTTATAATACAGCAGCATTAAAATAAGTACAGTTTTGACAGTCACGTTCGTTGCGCTCGTTGCTTTCATATAGCTTGTAGTTATCGAAGTCTGCTTAGAAAAAAAGATTTAAGAATATATATAATGTACGTATTTATGACTTTATGGGTGTATTATTAATTATTATATATTTCATCCCCCCCCGCCTAGCAAAATTCCTAAATACACCACTGAACCACTTATTTATTTATGACTTGATTCATTTAATACTATTTATACCTTAAATTAACACATGTTTAAATAAACTTTTGTAAATATAATAATTTTATAATTATTTCTTGATTAGATATCGACTTGCAATGCCATTCGTATCCATAAAGTGAGCGTTGCGCTCTCTCAAGAGTATCGACTTAAGAGGACGCCACACCTGCGAAAGACACGGTATGAAAACGTGTTCACTGCGTTTCACTCAGCTTTCCGAGTGATTTTAGAGTAAAAACCTTATTAAAAATTGTAGAGAACAACATTTTGAAGATAATTACTTAGCATTTTTTTTAAGTTGTACTTAGAAAAAAAGTTACAGGTATTTAAAAAATGTAAATTTTTATTTTTTTATATTGCTCATTGTTAACTAACTATTGAATATACCAATAAAGGGATATGTCATTGTCTCAAGCATGTTACGCGGTATAGGTACGCGTCGTTATAAAATTCGTCCGCGTAAATGCTGCCACAATATTATCGGAGCGGGAACAACTTTACTTTACCGGACACCCTTTTTTTTTTTGGCAATTTTTTTTTAACTTCGACATTTTTTAACGAAAAAAACGTTGGCGAAATCAGAATTTGGCGCTCGGACTTAGTTTTCAAGTAATAGACTTACGAAATTAAGTGTTTTAGTTAAGTTTTTTTTAAATACCATTATAGGTTTATAATTTATTGCAACAGTGGCTAGTGTGGGCAAGCGTCGACTAAAGTAAAACTAGGTGACTGGTTCAATTTTCCCATGTAGCACCCCGAAATTTTTTGCACTTTTTATGTACATATTATCTGCTAAAATCAGTTTTAAAACGAAAATATCCCCCGATTTGCTATGCAACACCAGCCCAAGTAGACCACAGGATAAAAAAAAAAGAATTTTGAGTGCACCTCGAGACCGGACGGGGTCACTTGCTCGCTGCACTCGCTCGGACAGTTAAAAACGAAAATATCCCCCGATTTGCAACACCACAAACCGCAACAACTTGAAATTTTCACCAAATCTTTATATTGACGATTTCTATACATGGTTAAGTTTTCAAAGTATTTTGACATATTTTGACTTGTTTATATACAATTTAAATTTTCGATTTTTCTAAAATTTTTCGTTTGAAAATAAAATATACTTATTACAATATTTATAAATAACATTGTATTATATTCTAGTCAAACATATCATCTCCGTTCAGAATCGTTTTTCATATACAATGATACCTATCATTGAATTCAAATTTAACAAATCCATTATAATGACCTATCCTATGAAGAGTCGCACTCCACCCTCAAGTGTACAGCCCATCCGGTTCTTTTTTTACTATAAGTGTACTTAACCGTTGAACCTCCCATCATCATCCGTGTTATAATTGGCGACCCATGCTGTTAAAATTTAAATTTACGGGTTGTCGTTCTCTTACGGATAGGAAGGGGTAAGAGGTAAGGCGTATGAGCAAAAAATATTACAAAGGATTTACACGCGTGTATAATATTTTGTGCTCAGGTCGTTGAACCATTGTCTTAGACACTATTCAAATTAAGGGAGAAAAATTTCCGGACCTACCCTTTACATATAATTTCGTAGTTTTGTGATGTATAATATATGTGCGTATATGCAATAATTATTAATAAATAAGTGCATGCAATATGAGGATAAAAATCAATATTCAAACCTCATTTCGAATGTATTACTGTTTGAGATTTAAAGGGCATATTTTCATACTTCAGAACTAATTAGGTACAATATATTACACCCAATTTTCAATGGATACGTACGTTTTCAACTTCCTTACATTTCTTTGTTTTTACATGGATCGTTTTTAAAAATGTTGAACATGCCGTTTTTGAATGTTTAGATCTATAAGTGTTTTGAAATCCCAATATTTTAGAATAATATGCATACATTGTTCATACTGATCTTCAAATCATTCGATTTTCAATTATTATTTCTTAAATTGTTTTAATAGCACGGTCGATATTACATTACATTTCAAGATTATTTAGGGTCATATTATATTATAATTTATAGTGTAGGTAACTATAGTGCTTAACTGCATAGCTATGTACGTACTATTTGATTATGATATGTTTTTAAGTACTATGAAAACTGATAACTGCACGTATACCTATAATTACTATTTAGTAACTTATTAGCATGAGTAACAAACATGTTATTTCATTATTACAAAAATATATCAATGTAGATATTGGTACCTACTCGACAATTTAAATTATCTATAGTTACACTAGGCATTGTGCTGAAGAATTTATATTTTATTATTTGAAATTTATTGCACGTATTGTTAAGTCACATAATGCGTCATAGAGCATGATTAAATAAACATTATTTTAATTTTATTATGATCAGTCGACAAAGTTGTGAGCGTATGAAATTTCATGCTGGCAAATTTTATATTCCCATAACGTAACGACTATGACCATTATTATTATCGTATGACCTTTATTGAATGTAATATAATTATAAAGTTCTATTACAGTATTAATACTATTAGCTAACTGGCAAATTAGAATAAAAAAATAAAATATATAAAAAAAAAAAAACTGCATATAGCAAATATAAACTATGGAATATAAAATACTAATTACTATGACCATTGATTATATAATAGATAGATGCGCCACGGTATAGGATTATCTGGCGACCAATAAAATGTCTTGAAAAATCCATAAACATTAAGGCAAAACGTTTAACTTTTTTTATATTATAAAGATTTTTTTTTTTGATTTTTTTAATTAAAAAATTATAATATGGACTACATTTTATTGTTTTTATTTTTTTATCTTTTGTAATCTTTAATTTTATATTCAACACAGTTTCAAAATTTGTCTAGTACTTTATCGTGTTTATGTAGAAAGAAAATTTAGAAATTTTTGCTTATTTTTGCTATTTTACATCATTTTTTTTTTAATTAAATATTTTTGTTTGAATTTAAATTTTTTAAATGCTTATTTGAGTGCTTGTAATGATGGTTTAAAGTGTTTTTTAAAGTGCTTATTTTAATGATTTTAAGTGCTATAAAAGTCCCGAGCCCTGGTAATAAATAATAACTATTATGACTGTGTCTGTGTACGAGTCGCTCCACACTATGCGCGTTTCGTGTTTTTCGTTTCGTGATGTTTCGCATTTCGCATTTCACAGTATTCTGCAATGTTTTGTGACTACTGTTGTTTAGTTACGTGAAATTCGTGTAAACATACAGGTGGTTCGTTGTGGTTCGATCCCACAAACATCGTAACTTTTTAAATTCATCGATAAATGATAACACTAGTTCATCACTCCACTCGGACGCTATGATGAATACTAAACTAAATAGGAGTCGAAATGTTATTCAACACGATATCATATCGATAATTGTTGATAGCGATGGGGTGACATACATTTACTATCCGATTTCATTTATCCAAAAGTAATATTATATTATTCATGAAACATGCTCAACGCGAAACAATACGAAATGTCACTGTCACGAAACAATAGGAAATTATTTTTTCGTGTCCTTTGATTTCGTAAATTTACCGCCTCGGTCGCGAAACACCGCGAATGAGTTTTCACGAAAAATTTTTTCGTTTTACACATTATTCACGAAATTACACGAAACGTGAAAACACGAAATATGAAACGCAAAACACGCATAGTGTGGAGCGACATAACCAAGAAATATGTTGTTGTACCTATATAAAAATGAGTTACATAGTAAGTACTTAGTACTTCAATCTGGAAAAAAAATCTGTTTATACACGATTTTAGTATCCGAAAACCCCTATACCGTGGGCTATCTGTCTATTATACCTATCTATGGTCAAAAGGCCAATTGTCGTAACCCTCACTTTGGTCGAAAATGGGATTATCATGAAATATTAAATTTCATATCATTTTCTTGTAGTTAACCAATTGTCGTAACCCACCATACTATTTAACTACTATAGTTTTAATATTTATCATTTATTTTAACGTCGTAACCCATAATGATAAATAGTGACAAATGCTGTAAGCCACATAAAAATGTTATAAGAAGAAAACGTAAGCCTCAAGACTTTTTTCTTCATTATGCCACATTGTTGTAACCCACATGTTGAAACCTAAAATGTTAATCAATTAATATTCAAAATTTGTTTATAAATGAAATAGATACACCAATAGCATATTGTTAATATAAAATTATTGAATAATTAAACACAAATATGTTATATTATAAATTATAATATTTATAAAAACTTAATATTTACGTTAAGAAATAAATAAAATAAGATTCGCTTCTTGAATGATAATAAAAATAATGTATAACAACTTGTTTTCATTTTAAAATAAATTAAAATTAGTTCCTCAAATACCTAACAAGTAAACAAAATATAAAACTATTACATCAGGTTGGTATCATCCTTGTCGTCCGTTTAAACACATAAATGACAAGAAAACCGAAACCGGCAATTGTTGGTTGATCTAATATTATTATTGTTATTATAAATAATAATACACATATTGAATATCCCTATCAAAATAATATTATTATTACATTTTAATTTACTTTATCCACTAGCTTATAATTTTAAAAATAATTATCGTAAACATTTTTATGAAAAAATAATGTTTGATCTAAATTTAAATAACTATTACGTACTGTAACCAAAATGTACCAATGTCAAATGCAGTAACAAAGCAATACTATTAATAATGCAATCATAAATATTATATGGTCAAACGCTGTAACCCTCAACTAGGTCATAAATAAAACTAAATTAACTATACAAATAACTCTTATAAACTTGCAAATCTTAAGATAACTGATTCTCAGGTATCACAGAAAAAATAAATAATTATCTTGTATGTTAAAAAATGATTATATAGGTAAATAAAACATTTAAAGTGTCTATTGTAAAATTATGTTTTTGTGGGTTACGACACTTGGCTTTTTAACCATCGATATAATCAATGACTTTCAATTTAATATATCTGGCATTAGCCGTACGTGTGTGTTGTTGACGTCACGATTTATATAATATTTCTGTTTGGAACAGTATAAATATAACAACGTGAACTCTTGTATCGTTTTCCACGGACTACGTTTAGACGTCATGGCTGATGTGTCTCGATTAACGGTACTATCGTTTTCGTTTTGTTAATTACGCACGGTTTCTAATTTGAAAACTCGGAAAATAATTAGGTAAATTATGAATAGCGAAACGTAGTATGACCATTTATATTTTGCTGAATGAATATGTACATTCATTTTTGGTATTCGCCAAGGAGAAAACGACAATAATTTTGAAGAAATTGATAAAATGATAATGGTATTGATGTTATATATGTAGAATTAAATGTAAAATAATCGAAACCACACAATAGAACTGTGGAAGACAAAATAAAGATTTTTACTGTGTATTAGTTTAGAGCTTTCAATCCACTACGTAGATATCATTGAAATGTATCACAAAGCAAAATATAGAAATCCTAGGATTCATGTATACACATAAACAAAACGGACATGAACACAGATTAAATATTTGGTTGATATCCATAATATACTTGATTTTAACTCAATTAGATATGAGTAGTTTAATTTAGGCATAAAAAGTGTAGTTGCAAATTTGAAAGAATGTCAGACCTAATCCTTAGAAATTTACAAGAGTAATAATTCTGACGGTATTTAAGTATTTAGTTGCAGGTAGGTAATACCATTAATATAATAATAATACTAATTTGTACTATAGTCAATGGTAATACTATTGATTAAAGAATCTATTATATAATCAATGGTAAAACGTATAAGATGTTTAATCGTCGCCACAATTGTTGATAATTCAATATGAAATTTTCTCTACGTTTTAAGTCGAGGTCGATCTTACATTACTGTTGAAAATATTGTCCAATAGACATTGCTGTAACAGTAAGTAATCAGCTTGACGTGAAAAATAGTGATCGCGGAATTCATTACTTATATACAAAAAAAAAAAAAACCGTAGAAAATTCGAGATATTTCTCGGTTGTTTTTTTCATGGCTATCCTAGATTATCGGCCGACACTCGACAGCTGCAGCTGTGCCAGCTGTGACCTGTGGGATGTGGCTATAAGCCTGTAGATGGATTATGTACGTACCACGAACACAATGGCGGGTGGTGGGGACCATGGGTTTAACGGTGAGAACCATGGTTATATCGTTGATTTCTCCATGACCGATGCCACGATAACGCACGCGATTGGCCAACGGATTCCGCTGCGCAATAACCTCGTTCCCATCGATCGTTGCCCACCGTCGCCTCGCCTTGTTCCGAAACTATTTCAATAGCCCTTTGTCAGACTAGTGCTACAGTACTTCTACGCCAATCTGCTCATCAAGTTAATCAATTTAAAGTTGCTCGCTTTAGTCAGTTTTGCGCATTTATTTATAATTTTCCTATCGAGTAAAACTACGTTTGAAGTAAGTATTGTTTATGTTATTTTTATTAAAATTATGTTTATTCGATGTTCTCACGCGTTCGAAAAAATCTTAGTTCGTGTGTAATTCATTATGACAGCGCTTCAATCGTTAAACAAAATGTCTGCCATACAATATTCACTTCTGAATTATTCGTTTACGAAATCGTTCAACTTCTTCGAACATTTCTTAAAGCTTATGATTTATATTAAAATGTGTTATTAAGTTATTGACTACTTTTTCACTCTTTCAATTTAGCGTCAAATTGTATTTCGTTTTTGTTCCTTTGTCTCAGAATGACTAATTTATTCTGTCGCGCCCGTTTGATATAAAAACTTCAACGTTTGAAATAAATTCACCATTCAATTTTTTGTGTAAGTAACTTGTTGTATAAGCGATTGTAGCATTATTGATTTATTATTTTTTTGTCACATTGTCGAACAAAGACAATTTAGTTTTTTTCAACTTAGTTCGACTATTCATCGATTACTATTTTAGTTATATTACGCAATTTAGATATTAACATCATAATTTTTTCACACCCATATATATTCATGGGAATAACCATTATTTACTATGAATATTTAACAGTATTTAATTTTAACCAAGTGTCTAAGTGTATTGTTTGTATGTACTTAATTTAATTTGGTTACATTTTTTTAAATCTCCTATCATAGTCATTCCAATTTAATATATAATTTTAAAATAATACCTATAATATTCTCTTTGAAAAATTTGATTTTTATAAGTATAAATACTAATTGAGGTGCCTACTCAAAATAATGTTAATTTTACTGTTGCATCAAATTATTTAAAAATATTGAACCTATGAAAACATAGTCACTTAGTCACTAAGAGTATTTAATAAAAAGATTAATGTTGAATTATGTACTTTTTATGAATGATTTTAACACGTTCACTGCCGATGATGACTACACATTGTCATACATTGTTGGTAATACCCAGCCGACGACGACGCATGGTTGTCATAAACATATGGATTTTTATTTTATCGATAAAATATTCGGCTATTTATGACCAATTTCAATTATTTTTGTGGCTATTCAGTACAGATTTATAAATTATTCTGTGCAGTCGGTTTTTGTTTTTCTCTTTTAATCCAGAAGAAACATAAATTTTTCTAACTAGTATATTGTAATGTATTGTATTTTCAAAATTTTTAAATTTTACAATAACATATGAATCTTCCATCTGGTCCTTCGAGAAGAATTTAAATTAATATCGTTTTAATTATATGTATTTTATTGATGTACATTTTGAATAAATTTTATAGCTCCACCAAACCAATTTCTATAAAAATTTTAGGGCATATCAAGATTGATATGTAGATGGTTTCTGTGAAGTTTAAAAAGGTGATTGACCAATACCGGGAGGTGCTCAAACAGGAATTTTAAGATTTACGATAGAAATTTTTGTTTATAATTGGTTGCTATGAGGATTACAAGATTTGGTTAATTATTTGGTGTTTTGTTAATTGGCTCTCATGATTACTTGGCTCCCATGGCTGAGTTGCACTTACTACAGTGACTTACACCAAAAAGGAGTTGAACAATCATAATTTTTTTGTGAATTTTTCGGGCCACGAAGTGCACAGGATTTAGCTATATTAAATATAAATGAATGTTGTGTGCAGTTCCGTGGGAAGAAGATAGGCTTAGAATATATCAATTTGTAATCCTTACTTAAATCATAATTATATCATGAAGATAAAAATTTAATATTTCCAAAAAAATTAACTTTTTCATTTAATTTTCAGTTTCATAATGCAGATCTTTGTCAAAACTTTGACTGGAAAGACCATTACATTGGAAGTAGAATCTTCAGATTCCATTGAAAATGTCAAGGCTAAGATCCAAGACAAGGAAGGAATCCCTCCAGACCAACAGCGTTTGATCTTCGCTGGTAAACAATTGGAGGACGGACGTACACTTTCCGACTACAACATTCAAAAAGAGTCCACCTTACATTTAGTTCTCCGTCTCAGAGGAGGTATGCAAATTTTTGTCAAAACCCTCACCGGAAAGACCATTACATTGGAAGTAGAATCTTCGGACTCCATTGAAAATGTCAAGGCTAAGATCCAGGACAAGGAAGGAATCCCCCCAGACCAGCAGCGTTTGATCTTCGCTGGTAAACAATTGGAGGACGGACGTACACTTTCCGACTACAACATTCAAAAAGAGTCCACCTTACATTTAGTTCTCCGTCTCAGAGGAGGTATGCAAATTTTTGTCAAAACCCTCACCGGAAAGACCATTACATTGGAAGTAGAATCTTCGGACTCCATTGAAAATGTCAAGGCTAAGATCCAGGACAAGGAAGGAATCCCCCCAGACCAGCAGCGTTTGATCTTCGCTGGTAAACAATTGGAGGACGGACGTACACTTTCCGACTACAACATTCAAAAAGAGTCCACCTTACATTTAGTTCTCCGTCTCAGAGGAGGTATGCAAATTTTTGTCAAAACCCTCACCGGAAAGACCATTACATTGGAAGTAGAATCTTCGGACTCCATTGAAAATGTCAAGGCTAAGATCCAGGACAAGGAAGGAATCCCCCCAGACCAGCAGCGTTTGATCTTCGCTGGTAAACAATTGGAAGACGGACGTACACTTTCCGACTACAACATTCAAAAAGAATCTACCTTACATTTAGTTCTCCGTCTCAGAGGAGGCATGCAAATTTTTGTCAAAACCCTCACCGGAAAGACCATTACATTGGAAGTAGAATCTTCGGACTCCATTGAAAATGTCAAGGCTAAGATCCAGGACAAGGAAGGAATCCCCCCAGACCAGCAGCGTTTGATCTTCGCTGGTAAACAATTGGAGGACGGACGTACACTTTCCGACTACAACATTCAAAAAGAGTCCACCTTACATTTAGTTCTCCGTCTCAGAGGAGGTATGCAAATTTTTGTCAAAACCCTCACCGGAAAGACCATTACATTGGAAGTAGAATCTTCGGACTCCATTGAAAATGTCAAGGCTAAGATCCAGGACAAGGAAGGAATCCCCCCAGACCAGCAGCGTTTGATCTTCGCTGGTAAACAATTGGAGGACGGACGTACACTTTCCGACTACAACATTCAAAAAGAGTCCACCTTACATTTAGTTCTCCGTCTCAGAGGAGGTATGCAAATTTTTGTCAAAACCCTCACCGGAAAGACCATTACATTGGAAGTAGAATCTTCGGACTCCATTGAAAATGTCAAGGCTAAGATCCAGGACAAGGAAGGAATCCCCCCAGACCAGCAGCGTTTGATCTTCGCTGGTAAACAATTGGAGGACGGACGTACACTTTCCGACTACAACATTCAAAAAGAGTCCACCTTACATTTAGTTCTCCGTCTCAGAGGAGGTATGCAAATTTTTGTCAAAACCCTTACTGGAAAGACCATTACATTGGAAGTAGAATCTTCGGATTCTATTGAAAATGTCAAGGCTAAGATCCAAGACAAGGAAGGAATCCCCCCAGACCAACAGCGTTTGATCTTCGCTGGTAAACAATTGGAGGACGGACGTACACTGTCCGACTACAATATCCAAAAAGAATCTACCTTACATTTAGTTCTCCGTCTCAGAGGAGGTATGCAAATTTTTGTCAAAACCCTCACCGGAAAGACCATTACATTGGAAGTAGAATCTTCGGATTCCATTGAAAATGTTAAGGCTAAGATCCAAGACAAGGAAGGAATCCCCCCAGACCAGCAGCGTTTGATCTTTGCTGGTAAACAATTGGAGGACGGACGTACACTTTCTGACTACAACATTCAAAAAGAGTCCACCTTACATTTGGTTCTTCGTCTTCGTGGTGGAGCCCAGTAATTTTTAACCTATGCAATAATTTTGATAATTTTTAATAAAATGTTTTTAAAATTCTAAATAATGCCTGTTTTGGAATTTATTTTCAATCTTTTTTTTATTACATTTTTTTTTTGCAACTCAATTCAATAAGACTATTATGAGGTTCAATAAATAAATGATTTTGTTATTCAATTTTATGTTATTATTTCTGTGTTGAATGAATGTGTTAGTGAGTTGTAATATTTAAAGCTCATTAACATCTATATCCTATATTGAGTAAGTGAAGTGTGTAAACATAAATATTTTTTAGATTAAGCAGTTGTAACATGAACAACCAATGGTTTTTGAGAAAATTTAAGCAGATTAAAAGTATAAATTTGTAAATTTATCAGTTTTTCTATTACCAATTTGATCATAAAAAAAAAAATGTTTAAATTTTAAATATTATTTTATTTAAACAACAAATCAAATTTTGGTTTTTTTTTTGAAAATCTTTAATTGTACTTGGATTTAGAATGCATTTTCTAATTGTTCTTTTTGTTTTTGTACTAGTTTATTAATAAATTTTTAATTTTGTTATTTAAGATAAGAAATGGTAGTGAAGGGGTTAAACGAGGCTACAAGCATTAGTGGCATTAGCTACTATTCTGTTTCGGGTTACCTTGGAATTGCTTTGGTTTTTTATTACTTGGATTTTGAGTAATTTATTTTCCACTAAAATATACCTATTTTTAAAAAGTGCGATTATTACTACTATTGCTCTCATAGTCACAATTATCATTTGAAATGTTGGGTTAAATTTATCACTTGTGCTGATTTGGTTTAAGCTATTCAGTATTAATTTAGTGTCTGTGCTTTTTCAAATAAAATAAAATTAATAATTGTTAGCTGTACATTTAATTTTTCTATATTTTTTATTTTCCAAAGGGATTAATATGAATTTCCTTTAACTTTAGGTTTTTTTTATAATTATCTTAGGAGTTAAATTAAATTTGTGATGATTTTAGTATTCTTGTTAATTAGTTTGCCACTGTCCATAAAAGTAATATTATTGTTCATAAATACTTGTATTTATAATCAATGGTAATATTTTAAGTGTGATTTACTACTTATTATATGAATTCTATGTATTACTTGATAAAATTTGTACTCTTGTGTAGAATAGAGCTGTTCTTTATTTGCTTACTTGTCAATTTACAGAAAGTAAGGGAGATAATAGTATGAATATTGTTGGTTATAATTGTAAACAATTTTGTTATTTAATATCGATGAAATAATTAATTCACAACTTAACACGATATTCTCATACAGATAAAATTTCCCCTTCAGGTGCCTGGAGACCACTTTTTATTCAGTAATTTTATACAATTGTTATAACAAGTATAATTTTTTAAATAATGTTTGTTATTTTTAAACACTGATTTTTTTTTTTGTTTTCATTTAAATAAAATTGTCTCCAGGGGCAAAGACTCCTTCTCATTTATTTTTATTTTTAGAATTTAAATTTAAAGTATATTCTTAATTAAATTCATGATTCTTTGGTTAGCCAATTACTTTTTTTTATAATTATCCAAATAAAATTGTCTTCTAGTGCTCAGGGACATATAATTTTTATTGTTATTTTAGAGTGTCAATTTATAACAATACAATTGCAGACATAAATTACCTTATTGTACAATAGATAAACTTAATACATCCATAAGGTAATTCGGTGAACTGTAGTATTTATGAAAAATAGCATCATTGTTTTGTCGTACGGATTTACGATATAACGATCGAAACACCATTTACATAGAGCAAATTTAATCTCACCATGTAAATCAATATTAACATTGTCCGTTAAGCTATTGACTAAATATAAGTATACTTTATCTACGGCTGAGTATATTATTCACCAAACATTTATTGTTTCTTTATGTTTTGATGGACAATTAAACATTTCGGACTGTCTCACAAATACAACATGGACTATGTAAAACGTAATGTTCGATGAGTGAATACTATAATATTAAGATGAATGGTTCTTAATTTAGGTTTAAATGTTATAGTATAATAGCTAATAGTAGCTAATAGCGTATATATAAAAAAAAATACATCTTACAAGTTACAAATTATATATATATATATATTATTTTAGTCGTTTTCTTTATCAATTGAACATATATTTTAACAATAAACCGACAAAATACTTTACTAAGTTTTACACAAATTCAGTTTATAAAATAAAAGAAGATATCTTCATATAATTAATGGCTGAGAAAAAAAAACATAAATGTAAAATTCAATAATATCTATTTGGATACAAATAAAAATTACATTTAAAAACTGTTTTACATAAAAAAAAGTAAAAATTAAAAAAAAAAAAAAAAAGTAAGGTAGTAAAAATAAACCAATTATATTATTTCGAATAGCGACGATTTAAAAAAATAAATTAAAATGTTAGTTTTATAGATATCACTATTAAGTTTACAAAATCAAATCAATGATTAAGACATGTTCGTTTAGTTTAGATATTATAAAAAACCTTTCTACGTTACTATCGATTTAATGATAAAACAAAAAAACAAACATACAAAATTGGCTTTGTCTTGCTTTGCAATAAAACGTCGTCGTCGTACATATTGTGCAACTACAAACCCTGTTGTTATATATTAAACCGTCGGAAAAAGATTGTTCACTTTACAATAGAATATGTAAGACTATAATAACAACAAATCACTCGTCCGTCCATACTATGCATTGCTATTAATAGAAAATATTAAATAAAAATAAAAAATAAATATAAATACATAGGTATCTAGTCTTCACGAATGGATAGACTCGTAGTAATAATATTCTTTGTCGCTGGGATGATTAAAAAGTTATACGTTTTCCTTTTGAGATTGATGAGCAAAGTACACTATTTCCGGAAAAATGGTTTTGTTCGAGCAAATAAACTTGTGGTTAACTGTACCGTTATAAATATGTATTTAAACAATCACGTATAAATGGTAAGAACGATAATTCTTGTGGGATTAGGATTTGCTCGAATGTGCAAGTTAGTGAAGACTGTCAAGAAGATCGTCGTCGGATTACACAAGAGCATACAAAGTGAATTAGGCGGATTTCTGAAAAAATAAAATAAAATCGAAATCAAAGTTCAAAGTTGTGACGAGATGAAAGACACATATAAGTCGCAAGGATAAGGAAACGGACGATTCCAACTCGACGATGATATTGTCAATATGCATTGTTTGAATGCCAAGAGATGTTATAGAAACGAGGTTTCTTTTGTTGGTAAGACAAAGCAATCTTTATGTCGTTGTACTACATAGATAATTAATACGTCGAATGATTTTTTATTGTTGAACATTAAACGCGATAATAACGATACACATATACTGTGAATATAGTTAACAAGATAAGATATTATTATTATTATTATATTTATGAAGACAAAAATTTTTTAAAAAGAAGAGTTTTATTAGATGGTTTAAAATATTAGATGGATATATTCGTCTTCACAGTAGTATGTCTAGCTTTGGCTAAATAACAATAATAATAATAATAATAATTGTTATTTAAATATTTTATTTTTTTTTTAACTACTAAATAATTTAGATAAAAATAATAAAATAACAATAAAGTAGCACTTGTTTTTAATACTTCAATCTACCGCCAAGTATACAAATACCCACAACAACGCACTACTGGTCACTTCAATTCTATTATGACAGTAAATCTGAAAAACAAAAAAAAAAAACAAGTTTTAGAAAAATCAAAATCTGTTATCATTATAATATACAATATAATACGTGTGGTTTATTGCAAAATAATAAGCTATTTTTTTATTGGTTAATACAAATAATATTATTGTTAAAAAAAATTTGGTATAGTTGTGTAACTAGTATTTATTAAACCTTTTGAATTTTAAACAGAATCAACTTAGTAATTTATACAAGTATATTGAAATCGGTGTTCATTTAAAATAGTTTTAGTTGTAAAACATGACATTTTTTCAACAACTTATTATAAATTATAATTTATTATTTGTTAGTACCAATTTAATGTATAAAATATGGTATAAATGCTCATGTTTAGGATGTATGAAATTAGTTACTAGGTTTACCTAACATTGTTATATATTTATTAATATTTGTAATGCATACTTAAATAACTTGCTGTAATTTATATGAACTTTATCATTAATACATAAAAAAAAATTACACTTATATCTAAGATTCATAGTATTTGTAATCAACATATCCTATAACAATAAACTTGTTTCAGTATATACAGTTGTGTGGTCCGAATATTGGAGAAAATGTAAAAATATGATCTATGAACTTTTATAGATAGTTGGAATTTTTTTTTCAAATACACAGTACATTTTTATTTTTTTAAAGTTATGCATTAACTAAAATAAAATAATAATTTACCGTTGACAATTTGTTTTTCTGATCTATTGGTTTCTTGGTATGCGGTAAAGTCTGTGGCGTTGTCTTGAATGCACTTGCTCATACCAATATCAATAATTTGTTGTGTAGATAAAGTATCTGATGGAATGGGTTCCAGCGATAAATCGAGTAGATTATTTGTCACATTATTTAATTGTCTGGAAAAAACAAAAGAAGACTTTTAGATATTTATTTGATTCTCCACTTCAATTAAAATAATAATTTTACACTTCCAATAGCACTTGTAAAATATTTAATCTATTTATGTTCAAATTTAATATTTTAAATTACAATAAATAATCATAAGAACTACATTTTCAAGTATAAATCCAAAACAACCAGTCTTACAAATCCATCATAATCATAAAAAAATGATATTATTTTAATTGTCTTATACCCATTTCAGATAATATTGCTTATTTCATAACATGACTATCATCAATAATAATTTTTAAGTTTTGGCCTTTACTCAGAATTCACATATAGTGTTTCTAAACTGTATACAAAGTAAATATATTAACCATATTTATATTTGCTTATTTATAAGTGACACTTTATGCTTCGTAGGAAATTATTACTATGTGAGTTATAATCCATAAGTATTAATTTTGACATTTTGTCTTTTGTTTGGCACATAGAATCGAAAAGCGTTACATATCATTCCTTAGCAACACCCCTTAGCAACCGTCTCCTAGCAACATTCTAATATTTATATATTTTTATAATATTTATAATATAATATTATATATATATATATATATAGTTATAAAATAAAAAAATTGTATACTAATAATACTAATAGCAATCGTATCTTTATTTTTTTATCAATTAACCTATAAATATAATCTATATATATAGTTATGTGCTACATATGATGACAAGGACAGCAAAGACATAAAATGTGGTACTTCATTGCAGACTCGTATGCAATATGGATTTTTGTAACTTATTTTATAACTTATAAAAATAACTCATACTGATTTAATTGACCGTTGTATTTTAAAAAGATTTATACATTTTAAATCATAAATAAAATATTATTATATATTTTGCAGTGAAAAATTAATTTTTGTTAGTATTAACATTTCAAATATATATTTCATCGAATAGAACAATTTAGCCATTAATTAAATACATATACATATACATATACATATATATATATATTTGATCAAAGATATAGTAAAAAGCTCAATGTTACTAACATTTTTTCTTGCTTTTGAAATTAAAAATTATTGATTTTAATATATAGTCAGAGCTAACAAATGAAAACTAATTTTTAATGGTAATAGACTAAAATGAATGCTAAGCACTTATTTTTATAATTTATTTAATAGTATACATACACTTCAGAGCCAAAGACATTGCCATTTGCTGCTGAGTGACCATTACTGTGGTGTACGGCACCACTGTTATTGCCATTATCATCATTATTTGTATGGCCATTTTGTTTGGGACCGGACGGTTCAATCAGCAGTAATCCATTGGATAAAGTGTCATCTGGTGACAATGCTGATGATGATTGATTTCTTTCAGCAGTCAACATTGCTTCGGTACTGGACACCGGACCTTGACTAGTAGTCATCAGATCCGATGACACTTTTTCAGTTTTTTCTCCGGCTTGTTGCTCGGTAGATTCAGTCTCTTCCTGAAAATATATAAAATAAAGTATGTTATTTTAATTGCATATGACTGCTATTTATACAACTAAAAATATACTTTTGTAGACGCGTTACTGGATCCTTTGCTTTGGTTCCTAGTTCTCAACATGATAGCCTCGACTCTTTTACGCCTTAGTTGCCTGTCTTCTTCTTCCTTCTTTAACTTAATTTCCATTTCTTGTCTAAGTCTAAAAAATATAAATAAAATTTCTCAATTAAAAAACATGTATTTAAAATAAAAAGGAAAGAAAAATATCACAAAAGCAATTTATAGAATTTAACCAAAATATTATAGTACAGAAGTAATAGTGTTTTTAGGAAAGGGATTGAGAATTAGTAGAAATAAAACTGAGTATATAGAGTATGATTTTGGACAAAGAGACCAAGAAGTTGAAGGAATGAGGAGACAACTGACAATAGATGGTGATGTGATAGGTGAAGTTGAGAGCTTTAAATATTTAGGATCTTTTGTTCAAAAGGACGGCGCCTTTGACATGGATGTAAAAAATAGGATTAAGTGCGGGTGGATGAAATGGAGAGAAGCATCGGGCGTGTTATGCGATAAGAGAATTCTAATTAGGCTGAAAGGTAAATTTAATAAAAGTGTAGTGAGACCAACTATGCTGTATGGTTCAGAGTGTTGGGCGGTTAACAGGAGAATAGAACAAAGTATGAGTGTCGCGGAAATGAGAATGCTTAGATGGTTGGGTGGAGTGACAAGGGAAGATAGAATAAGGAACGAATACGTGAGAGGTAGTGTTGGTGTAGCGCCAATTGTGGATAAGATGAGAGAAAATAGGCTGAGATGGTTTGGGCATGTGATGAGGTGAGAGGAAACGAATTCAGTAAGAGTGGTTATGAAGATGGACGTTGAAGGGAAAAGAGGAAGAGGAAGACCAAAAAAGAGATGGTTGGAGACTTTGGAGAATGACATGAGGGCTGTCGGTGTGTGCAGAGGAGATGTGATTGACCGAGTAAAGTGGAGGTGTAGGACAAGGGTGGCCGACCCCAAATAGTTGGGAGGAAGGCGAAGCAAAAGAAGAAGAAGAAGAAGTAATAGTGTTTTTTAAAAACTCATTTGAATAAGTCAATAACTTTATAATAACTTACTTTTCCGCTTCTTCTTTTGCTTTGCGGTCTGCCTCTTCTTTTTCTAATTTTAACTTGAGCTCTTCTTCTTTTCGTTTCTTTTCTTCTTCTTCGCGTTTTCTCGTCTCTTCTATAGCCAATTGTAAACGCAATTCTTCGGATTTTCGAGCCTCTTCCAAAAGCCTTAACTGCTCTTCTTCTTGTCGGCGTTGTTCTTCTTCTTCACAACGCAATCTTTCTTCTTCAGCTAATCTTTCAGCTTCCTGTAATTTCATTAACAACGTAAGTATGAAATAAGACATTTTATAAATAGCTAACTATTTTATAATACATATTATAGTTTCAGTGTATAATAATAAATAAAGTTACCAATCGTTGTCTTTCTAATTCTGCATCTCTTTCTGCTTGTTCACGCGCAAGCCTCCTGCGTTCTGCCAACGCGGCTTTAGCTTCTTCTTCCGTCGAGATCTTTTGTTTGGTAGCCAACATAGAAGCTGTCATGTCGCATTCAGCTAAGTCGTTGACAGACTCTTGAATCGAATTCTCTTGACTGTCATCGTCTTTGGACGTCACCGCAGAAGAATGGTGCTGAGAAGATTCGACGTTTTCAGAAGTTTCCGAAGATTTAGTGTTTTTAATTTTCTCCTGAAAATTTAACATAATGCTGTATTGCAACAATGTACTCACTATAAATCCTAATTTACATTATATTAGTAGTTTATTCAAGTAGTGAGTGATTTACTAATTACTAAATGCTTTAGTAACTGAAAATTGTTCAGTTTACTATTAGTAGTCGATTTGATGCTGTGAAAGAGTGTAGTAAATTATACATTAATTAAATATACGTAATATAGAATATAATTGTAAATATGAATAGTCTAAAAAATAAATAAATAAACAATAGGATTTATTGCAATAGCTATATTAGAATAGGTAAAAGAACTTGAAGAGTTAAAGCGAATATGAGTTGAAAAATGGATAGTAAGAAGGGATAATTGGGGAGCTGATAGAACAAGGATAAGTTATACACTAAATTTAAATAACGCGTTCAGACCATTTGGTAAGTTACAAGAAAAGTGCTACACAACTAGAAAAATAGAAATAAATGGATCCACTAAATTACTAAGTAACTGATTACTAAACTACTCAATTTAATCGGTTTGTTCATACGTGTTTAGTTGCTAAATCACTCACTACTTGACTAAACTACCAACATAGTGTGAACTAGGCTTAATAGTAATTTTATACAATTAAACCTGGCTTACATACCTTTGTTGTAGATTGTTTATTAATGTCACTGGGGAACTTTTTCGATTCTGTTTTCGGAGTAATCGTTTTTTTGGTAACATTCACTTTAGGCAGCGGAGGTCTTTCACCGGTGGCCGGAGATTTCGCAGGTTGATCGGAGGACGCTGTGATGCCGGTCACGGCTATACTAATTGGTCGCGGTTTGCGAGGTGTTGCCACGGGTCTTGATCTCGGTTGGGACGGCAAAGGCCCAGTACTTGATTGACTCATAGAACTTTGAGGGCGATTTGGTGTCATTTCACCAGATTTCATACCTAAACAGCCAATTAATATACAGTTAAGTAGATTGTTACACATGATGATGTGTGTTAATCATAAAAAATAAGGTTAAACATTAGGTAAATCGAAAATTCATACACGCAGGAAAATATCAGAATAATTTTTCACATGGCATTTAAAATGGTAGTTAAAAATATTCACGTTATTATATAAATGCATATCAATACAATTGATGGCACTGAAAGTAAACAAAATATAAGACGTAATTATAGGATAATATTATTATTATTATTTTTTTTTTTGAAATAGCCATTAGTTTTGATAATCTAGGTATTTTACATCCTTGAAACGTAAAACAATAGTTTTAATCAAAGATTTGCGTTTAAATGAGTCATTAATTTAATGACAAAGCCTTGGATTAATTTTTGTTAACTTAAGAAAAACTTAAAAGATTTTAGTACTTTTTCGATGTAAATAATCATTAAGTCGAAAAAGTATTTAACACATTTTGTTATGAAAATACGAAATAATTGAATATTTAAAATAAAATCCTATGTGTATGAAAGATCGGTACTTATAACAAGGTATATTTTAAATTTTAGTAGACTTAATATTAATGTGACTGAAAAAAAGAAATTAGACAAAGTGAATATAGTTAACATAATAAAATATTTGTAAAATTAGTTTATTATAAGGAAACTCGGTGTAGGTATGAATCGCCTTGGCCCAAAGTAGAGTACCGCCACCTGTTGAATGAAGTGCACTTACTGTTTGACCGGATTGAGGTGAGACCAATATGCATGCGTATGCACTATGCATACTTGAAAATAATTTATTTAAAATACATGCATTTAACTTTTCAACGATACGTATATCATTTATGCGAGCAAATATACTGTAGTAATAATAATAGTTATATTTAATGTAATATATAAATAAATCAAACTACAGCAATATGTAAATGTTTGCCGACTGGTTATAAAATACTAAAATCAGCGGTCTTATGGTACTGGATCACGTCGCAAAGCGACATATTAGGGATGGGCATGAAATCCGAATATCTGATTTATCCGGATAAATTAATATACTTTTTATATAACTTATAATTATTTTTAATGTTAAATATGATATTTTTATGTTAGAAAATTATGTAATAGAATTCAATTAATTTAAATATAAAAATGAGTAAATGAATAATAACATTGGATTGAATAATCCGGATAATCCATGAAGTCCTAAATCCGGATTTGACAAATCCTAATAATTCGGATTTATCAAATCCGAATATGCCCATTACTACATGATATCCCTGGGCCGGTGGTCTCTTTGACGAACCGGTATACATCGGAGCGGCTTGCACACTCCGAACATATAGAACCTTTGAAGCTCGTGGATAGCTCTCAATATACGGTTCGGAGTTGAAGGTGGCGCTTACGTAAGTCGAAAACCCTGGGAGAATCGTGCTTATAAAATACATTACGATTTTAATAGTTTAACGTAAAAGTATGCTTTCTAATTTTATTACATGTTTGGTTTAAAACGCTTCGATAGTAAAAAAAAAGTTAAAAATTAACTGTTACATACATATTTTAACTAAGTGAAATAATATCTTATACAGCTAAAATTCGATTTAATGTAGTTTAATTACCGAACTAAAATTAACTTAGTTGTTTCGAGAGTTCTCGATTCAAGATAAATTAAGTATAAAAAAAAAAAAAATATAAATAATCTACATTTGAATATTTGATTACGGTCAAATAGTCAATGAATTAATATGTATTTATTTAAGGTTGTATAAAATTTAAATGAGGTTTGAAATAAAACAAAGAGTATTTGGTCGAAAAACCTAATTTGGAACAGTTTAAAAATACTTAGTGGGTCAATAATATTAAGCAAGTTACAAGAATTGTTATACAAGTAGCACCATTCACGTGTGACAGATTCAATCATGCATTCGTGCAATATATTGTTTTATACGTTTATAATAAAATAAATAAATAAGCATATAAAGCATTTAATAATATGTGTATATCATGCAAACTTCCACCTTGATTGTTTTGTTTATTTATGAATGAAAACAATGCTAACATAAGTAAAACGAGCAATGATTATAGAGAAAAGTGTAGTAAATGGGTGAACCTAAATTTGTTTGCCCGTATAGTATAAACGAATCAAATAAAAAAAAATCTGACGACGAGAACGAATAGAAAATACGTAAAATATTTAAAATGGGTATTGATGGTATAAAAAAAGTGTCGGGTAGCTTCAGCATTAACTAGAGGTATACAACTTTTGTCATTACTCGGTGAATGAATAGCGACATTGTTATAATCGCGTACCTAACGTCCACGTTCCCGTAAAAACACATAAGCCCGTTCAGAGGACAGCTTCGCCGTCGGTTATTCATATTTCGTGGGGTAATACATAATAAGTGTGAAGTATTCAAAATAAAGGAAAATATACTTTAAAACGTGCGGAAACAAAAACGGTTTATTTGTAGCATTCGTGGAATTACGAAATGAGTCCGGAAACGAATTTATTGTTTGTTCGACACGTTGGGAACATTAATCACCTTACACGACCACAGGATGAAAGAACGCGGTATCGACGGGCAACTGGTATGCGCAAAAATAGATTAAGATGGGGACTAGAACAATTATACTCGAAGGGTTTAAGAGGTAGTGGCAGGGTATATATACCGGATTCTTGTACTCCGCGTATAGTAGATATGTACAAATCTATTTGGACTGCTCTGCACGTACCTGCACCACCGCCGTTTGCGAATTCTCTGGCGCGTTTACGCAGTCGCTCAGCTCTAGTGAGCCTGGGCGGCGGCACCGGGTTCAAGGCGATCATACTACGGTGGTGCGCCGAGCGATCCTTGGCACTTAAAACGGATCGCCCGCCGCCGCCGCCGCCGCCGCCGACGGCCAAATGGCTCATACTGCGCGCTGACGACAAAAGGCGTCCTCCTCCTGTTCCAGCACCACCGCCGTCGCACATCGCGGCGGCGCGGTCCAGCCGAGTCATCGAACTCGCCCTACCTGGTGACCGACGGGACGAACTGGCTGATCCGGGACGGCTGCACGGCGTCAGATCACGCGGGGACAGGATGGTGGGCATCAGGTCCGTCTTGCGTCTGGCCGCCTTCCGTTCGGCGCTCCCGTCACCACCTTCTAAACACACATATGTTACACATGTACAAACGCGCACCATCACCTCGAAGAACAGACACCATCACATCGTAATAATGTCATGTCACACAAATACATCAATATCTGTTGATCATTTTATTTTATTTTTTTTTTTAAATTTTAATCTCTCGTTCGATATATGTACAACACGGAATAGTGTGCACACGTTTTAGCGCGATAAAAAAAATCAGTGACGTTGCAATCAAATCCGTGCAATAGTAATACACACATAGTATAATTACATAATAATCATAACATGTACAGTACGCGCGGTTAGGTAAGATTAGATCGACGTGCTGTTATTTTTCACCGTCGATACATCGATACTTGCAGTTCATTTCCGATTTGAAAACGCTTCCATTAACTTTTAACGAGCGATATTCGATTTTGTTATTACAACACTATAGGTGGGACTCGAATGCTATGAATTCCATGTTTCGCTGAACGGCTGATGATGTAGAGAACGGTTGGAATTGATTTGACAATGTAAAACGTGTACCAATGTTTTTTGTTTGGAAATAATTGGATCTAACAGGGTATTTTTAGGTATTCACAACGCCACTGTTACCTAAATACATATAGGCGAATATAGTGCACGATCGACGCTGCAAATTGCGTGCATGCAGCTGCAGAGTTTATAGCAATAAGCTCGTTAAGTTTATAGAGTTAATTAATTAACATTCAAAACGATAGTAATTATGTTCTAGGTATTGCACGCGTAGGAAGCGGTAAAAAAAAAATAAAATAAAAGCGTGATCGCTAATTAAAATACATAAAATAATTTAATACGCGTTAGTCGGGTAAGTGTAAAAAGTTCAAATATCAACGTATATATATATACTACTACTACTATAATTACTACTACCACCCTGGATTCGTTTTAAGCTGTTCATGTCAGTATTATAACACATTTTAATCTAGGTACCTTGACAAATATATTTGTTAGTTTTTTAAAGATTGTCTTATTCCTAGTTTTATTATATTTTGAAACAATAAACGATTAAACACCGAAGAACACTTAACATATTTATTTATTAAAAAGCTCTAAATTATATAAATATTACATGTCACACGGAAATTATCGTATAAAATAATACATGGTCAGTGTTAATACATAAAAATAAAATCACGCACTAATTCACATTAATTTAAATCGAGTAAATCTGTTGACGATTCAACAATTTATCGACGCTGGAAATTCATGCATAAAACGCTAAGAATTTTTAACACATATTAAGTTAGGATAAAACACTCGGAATACGTAATAGGATTTTGTATCCCCAAAAACTCACCACTCCCCATATCTACAGGGTATTCTGGGATAACGGGATAATACACATCACTCCAACGCAAGACATCCGTAACGGATTGTCTCTTATTGTATTCTGAAAAATCTGATGTTTACACCATTTCGTTTCCCAATATGTGTTTTAAACAACGATAGTATATCAAATCATATTATATCTAACCGAAGCAAACATATTTAGACGTGGCTTACCGTCAGTACTGCGGTTTGACAAACCACCGGCTGAAGCAGCTCTTTTTTTTCCAGAACATTCGTTCAGCTCGCGTTCTGATGACCTCCTTGTAAGAGGGCCCATAGGAGTTGTGCTGCTCAACATCATCACATTGCTGGTAGATGTAGCTCTAAAAACGAATAATATTATTATAAATAATATCACACCTATTACATATATTTTTAAAATAAGACTCTAAAATTCGATACTTAGGAAATATTTTATTGATAAATATAAATTTAATTTTAAGGAATAAAACCAAAAGAGAAATTATTTAAACATTTATTTACCTGCGACTAGCCCAATACGATCCTCCAGTTTCTGACGGTTCAAGCATGCGAGGCGTCGAACTTCCGAATGCAAAAACAATTGAACTACGCTCATTTCTTCTTTTTGACTCTATTCTAGCCTCACGTTCCTTATAATTAAACGAGTAATGAAATTAATACATTTTAAGTTAACACATATACTGGGTTTTTATTAATTACTTGATTTTTTTTTAATATAGCTTCTCGTTTCTCTCGTTCAGCTTCAAATAATTGACGTTTTCTTTCTTCCACTTGTTGCCGTCTTTCAGAATCACGTGAACGCATTTCATCTAATCGTCTTCGTCTTTCCTCTTCTTTTTGTTCTCGATACCTTTGAACAGCCAGTGCCTAGAATAATAAATAGAACAGAGTTAATATACTTCGATAGTATTGGCCAGATACAGAAACGTATTAGGTCGATAAAATATTACTTGTTGTTTGAGTTCTTCGAGTTTTCTTTGCCGTTCTTCATCGTGTTTCTCACGAACAAGTCGTAATCGTTCTTCGCGGTCTTTGATAGCATCTTTTCCTTTATAAACAAAAACCATAACCCAATTTCAATATGCATTAACATGTAATATAGAAGTTATTCAATTGATAATAACAGCAATCACCCACTCAAATGGCATTGAGAAGTACGTGTGAGCAGGTAAATAATGTTCATATTTAAGACCAAAACATGACTCACGATATTATAATTACGATAAAACAAAGGGAAAATACAACAGTTTTGTAGTTTGCTATCTATACCCATAATGTAAACGTTTAAACTTCATATAACATGAGAAATGTAAAAAAAAAAAAATGATTAACATACAGAATGATCCCCAATTATAAAATGTATATTTTATTTAAAAATCATAGTATTTTTATTTTTTTATTTTTAATAAAATGCATTTGAAATAATAATAGCGCAAATATGTTTAACACACACACACACACAAACACACACGTATATATTTGTCGGGTATTATATAAAAATATATGGATATAATTTAAATAAAATAAAATAATAAACACCTTCAACTTTAAATTCAGCATAGAAAACTGTGTATATGTATAATCATAACCAAAACCAATAATAATTGTTAGTTATTTTTTCACAGCGAAACAAAAATACAAACAAATGGACCAACAATTATTCAATATTATGTTAGTATATAATTTTCCTAAAACACACAGGCAATAGGAGAACATTTAAGTAAACCTGTTTCATCTGTTTCACCATAGAAGTCAAATGAATCTGCGCCATGGGCAAACCAATGAAGTCCTCCTGATCGTACAAAAAAAATAAACAGTGGAAATTATATTACAGGAATACATTTTAAGAAATTTGGTAGATATTACAAGATATTTGATTTAAGTATATCCTTACACTATTAATATTCATGTAAATTAAACCGTCTAATAGAAATATCTGTATGACCAAGTATCGAATGTGTTTATTACGTACGAATGATTTGTAAATATATAGGAACTATCATAAAAATAAATTCTAAGGTAAATATCAATTTATATTTAATTTATTATACAAAACTTGCATTGGTGTCTCTGGTTACATTACAATACGATAACGAAGAAATAAATCGCAAATAGTAAAGAATATAATGTACCAATTACCTATTCAGCGTTGGAAAATATTTATATTAACGTAGTTAACGTTACCTTTAGAAGAATTTTGTGGTGGTGTTGGTGCAGTACTTGGTCGGTTGTCAGAGTTAACAGTGGTTACTCCTGCTAAAAATATAATAAAATGAATTAGAATTTTTTAATGCTTAAAGATAAAACAGGTATAATACACATCAGTGATGACAAACGATCATTCATGGGTCAAAAGTCAAAACTAAAAATAATTATTCGTATAGTAAACATTCGGCCAATCCTATACACTTATACAGTTTATAATAATTTTACAAGAATAAGTATCTATTGTTATTTATCAAGTCAAGTGGGTATGTATAATTCGTGCCCACTCATGTACGACTCATCATACAATGTTCGTACAGAGCAAACACAATAATAACTCTCACGAATCATCATCTAGTTCAAGAAAAAAAAAACATATTTTTATTCGGTTAACTATTATTAACGCGTGTAAATATTATTATGGACGAGTTCGTGCGTTGGTATACCTACAATAAACATGTTATAATTACACATTCATGTGAAATTGGAATTTATGTATATTTTTTTGGTCCGAGATAATAACATTACTGCCGCGTTTACGTTGTATATCGATGTCGATGGAAAAATGACATCATGGCGGTCGCGACCTCCACGAATACGGCGAGTGACCGCTCCTAAAAAAGAAAACGTTCGCGTCACGCGGACAATGAGCACGCGGAGCTGCGGCGTTCATGTATCGTTCGTGTACCTACACACGTGCGACGCGGGAGCAAAGAGAATGGCGGTTTTTATTTCAAACCGAATAATAATAGTAAAATAATAACAACATCGTTTTTGGTTTTCGGTTCGTCACGCGCGACCGGTCGTAGCTCGCGCGTCCGTTGTTTATCCGGTGAAAAATACACACATACACACAGACGAGGTGAGTGTGTGACGGACACGGCGGTAATACATTATTGCGTTACAAGCACGGGGAAGTTTCGAATTATCGATTTTTCGCGAACGAGCTATGCGTTTCTTCGTGTCGTTTTCACCGAATTCGAACATAATCATACGCGTGGACGTGTCCAAGGGTAATCCAAAATACGAAGATGAAGTTCGCGCTTTCACGAACCCGCGCACTGGTAATTAATAATACGGACCGTTTCACGTAGTCGGTAGTGCATAAATTATGCGTAGCCCACTTACGAATGAACGTTTTCAGGAATCCCGAACCTAAACCATTTTCCAACCGTAGGGCGAGACTACCATTGTGGAAAACGTCGGCGAGCACGAGAGAATTGAACGCGCGTTGCTCGAAAATTATGCACCTATATAGAGAGAAAGAGAGCCCTTGAGTGGGGGGAGGGGGGACAAACAACGGGTTGGAACATCGTTCGCGCGACCGACGGGGATGGAAATGCGTGTCGTGGTGCGCGTACCGGCGGTGCCGCTGCAAGCTGTCGGCGAGTCGAACGTGACGTGACGGCGAGGACGTTGAGGCGGTGACACTTGCCGATGACGAGGAACGTGACGGCGAGCGGGCGGCACGGGCGCGGCGGCTACGGACAGCGACGACGTGAGTATGCCCCTGAGGGCCGTCAGCGCGGACTCGGGTATGTCGCGGGGCGCGGAAAAACACCCGATCGTCGGACGTTCCATCACGCACGGCAACAACGACGTTTGTTAACTGTCCGCGGCGGAGATCGCGCGCGCTCGCGACGGCGGCTTTAACGAAGCAGCGACGGCAACTGACACACATACGTGGAGCGGCGGCCGTGCGGATCTCGGTCCGCTCACGCACGGCGACGGAGGCGGCCGACCGCGAGAGCGGGATAACAAGCAGGAGAACGGACGCGACTCGCGCGAACACGTCCGACGATTATCGTGTTCGGTCGTAGTGCCGCCTCGATCTTCTCGCAGTCGTCGCTGCGTTTTGTCCGGCGACCAATTACCGCCGGCGCGTCCAAGCCACCGATCATCGTTGTTTTGCAACGGTTTCGCGATCAAAGGACGCGCAGCAGCTGCACCGTCGTCCGCGCGGAGTCAACGGAACACATACTGCACTGGGTGGATGTCCGTCGGTTTTTCGGAACACTGCCCCGGGGGTCGGATTTAAACGCAAACGCTAATCGATATGCGCGCTCGTACGCCGCCGGTTCTTCTTCTCGTCCCGTAGTTTTCCAGCGCGTTAAGGTGCATTCATATTAGGCCGCGAATGCTGCCGAACGAACCAATGTAAACGGTGCGGCCGAACACGAACGAACGCATTCGTTCGCGTTCGGTCCAGAAGCGGTCTGATCAAAAAAACCCTCCGTTCAGTTTAAGCGGCATTAGGCCCGTATCGCGTGTTCGTGACTTCCGTCCGAACGGTAATTAATAAAAATACCAACTAAATGCTAGTGTTCAGGTATTTGGAAACGAATATTTTTGTGGAAGCGAAGACTGGCGAACACGAACGAGAGAACAATCTAAACGGTCGCGGCCAAATGTCTAGCGAATATGCGTTCGCATTCGTTTGGTACCATTCGTGTTCGGACTCTAATCAGGGGCGTATTCAGCTGTATGACGTATTTCAGGGGGAGGGGCGAAATTTGAATTCAAATCATAGGTTCTTTTCGACAGTGTACAGATTATAAATAAATTGGTGGATCAACATTTTTCGATCGTTTTGCTTGCTTAAACTTCTAATTTTTACCCACTTTAATAACCCATAACATTAATTATTGTAAATACATTCAACAATGTCCAAGGGGGGGGGGGCGATCGCCCCTATCGCCCCCCCCTGGTATACGCCCCTGACTAATGTAAACGGACTTTTACACAAGTTTCTGGGCGACGCCGGTCAACATTATTATATTTCTACGGTGCACGTTTGGTAAAAATTGTGGGTTTTTTCCGTTTTCAAACCGGTTGTACTATATTTTATTCCGTTTCAGTAAACAGTTACAATTGTTAAGAATTTTTGTTAATATTCACCCAATTCGGTTGAATTAGATTGCATTTCACATTTTTATCTCGGATTTAATTCGAAATTTATGCTACCTATAATTTTGGGAACCAATTAGGAATTGCAATGCGGTCGTATGTATTTTTAAATTGTAATATTTCACATATTCATAACTCGCTTGTAAACGAACATATAGTAAAACCCTACGTCAAAAATGTTTTGATATTTATATTAAAGCTGATAACACGAAATTGGTTGTACTTAATACAGATTTGCAGTGTGGACGTAAAAAAGATACAACAATGCGGGTCTTTTTGAGGTGCTCGAGCCATTAAAGAGCGCGATGCGAGTACTGCATCGAAATCACGCCGGCAGTCAAACGGTTTTTTTTTTTTTTTTTTTTAATTAAGAAGACGTTAAATTTTCGATAGCGATTCTAGTCCCAGAAGTTTGTGATTGTACGAATATTAAGGCAAAAGTATCTTAATTTTTTTCTTTGTAGTTAAAAAGTACAACTGCAGTTAATCATTTATTTAAGGACATTTAAGTACGTTTTTAATTAGAAAAATAAGAATAAATTTTTCTTTTTTAAATCAATCTTTCAAGTATAATAAAAATGCAACCAATATAAGAAACACAATTTAAGACTCTATTAATTCCAACGCTGATTTTATCTTCTATATATTGTGGAGTTTAAATCTTAGGATACGCGATTGGTGTAGACATCAACAAAAATATTCGTACTTAAAAAAAAACAACTATCGTTAGTTTATGTAAAAGCACGTGCTTCTTACGACAATAATCATCATTAATAATACATTATAACAATTGAAATATATTATTTTAGTACATGATCGGTAACAACATAATATCGCTAGTACAGAAATGTAACTTCATGTAAATCGTTAACCATTTTTAATTTGATGTCTACATTTTAGAGTTATTGTTTAAATATCATACTTGGTATTTCCATATAGTCCAATAGGTACCAATTACATGATTTCAAATGTTATTTAAAATATTTAACTCCAAAGCGATTTAGTATAATTACGGTCTTATTTACAAAAACAGAATGTTAAAGAAACGAGTCAATACTATACATACTCGTATCTCCTTCCATATTTCATCATAGAATACGTAATTTCTATAACACTAATATCTAATATTTAATCAAATAGTATATTCACTGGTTTGTACATTTTAGATAGAAAATAGGTAGAACTCATTATATTATCTCAATGCGATTTTATTAATATTCTTATATACATATGAAAGCCTAATGAACATTAATTTTTATTAATTACTATTATAATTAAAATAAACATACTTTCCAAAATTTAACATCATACTACGTTCTCCAAAATGCATTGCAAACGATAAAATAAAAACATCAAATTTCAAGGACTCAATACAATATAACATGAAATTATTGATAAAAAAGTTTATATTCCATCTATGACACATATTGTTATACTATTGAAATGGTCATATTAAATATGAAGCGTTCTATATTTTCACTTTGCAGAAGAAACTGATATTGTTATCTAATTCTGAATTTTGTAACATTATGTATCGAAGAATAATTCGTAAATAATTGGTTTTTGGTAATTTTATTGAAACTAGAGCCTAATTTTAAACATAGTCATATTTATTCATTTTTTTTAATTAATACAAAATATTATGACATTTTTACTAAACCAAATTTTAATCCATAAATTTGCCGCCATATTACTATAAATATAATAATGATAAACAATATTCTTTTATAGCGGGCCAAATCTGAGATACATTCTGATATTATAGATCAAATTTTTTTTAAGAGGTACCTAATGACACTTAAAAATAGATAAAATGATTTAAATCTTAGAAATATGTATATTTATTTTTATTTTTATAATTTAAAATTTGTTTTATTGAGATACGAGTAAGTATTTTGGAATTGCTTGTATTTTAAAATTGTTTTATAGTTTGTATCAAACTTTGTTATTTGTAAATGTTCGTCGTTTAAGTTAGCCTATACTTAGATTTGATATTCTATTTTTGAAAATGTTTGTTCATATAAGTAAGTGGAGATAAATATTAAAATCATTTCATGTGCTATTTAGTGGGCTCGTTTGAAAAACTTGTGGAATAGTAAGGTTGGAGATCCCTGAATTAGACTAGAGTGTAGTCTCTATATAGCTTTAAATTCCATTTTTTCTACTAAAAATTAAGTTGTATAATATTTATACCAATATATATATATATATATATATAATATTAAAAAACAATAATAATAATAGTTATCTTGAATCATCCTGACTATCAAACTTTCACTTTTAACTCTTATAAGACATGTCTTCTTTTTTATAATCTTTACGAGTACACGAATTAGATGCAGCTTTCTTCTTAATAAAACGCATTTAAAATTAATAAATATTCATAGATAACCAAAACAATTTTTTTCTTTTTATAAATTATGATTACTCAATTACCAAGGAGAACAAAAAAAAAATTATTTATTATTAATTATTATTTAGCAAATAAAACGCCAGCCATATTTTAACCATACACTGCGCGAATTAAATTTAAGGTCTAATTTTTTAGCGGAAAAATTTGTATACCAGTAATTGTGGTTACAGAACATTGGAAAATTATTTTTTTTTTTAACTCCTATACATGCTTTAAAAAATGTATCACCTATGAAACATCGCGCACTTAAGATATAACATTTTTTTTTTTCAAATAATAAATCTTTATTTATTCTTAAGTCTCAACGATATTATGTTGTAATAAGAATTGTTAACTTAATATTTTTAAAACTATATTAAAAAACAAATTTATACATAAAAAAAATTAATAAAAATTTCAACTTTTTTTTAAGAAACTTACCAGTTGTGATCATTTTGAATAATATAATAACTACGTAAAATCAAAATTAAACTACGATATTTAAACAGATATAATTATTTTATATTGTATTTATATTTTTATAAAATGAGGTCAATGAATTGTATGCACACAATGTATGATCATCTACCATGTATGACAACGGTAGAGTAGAAAAAAATTAACGGTTTATTGTAGAATTCAAATATCTTATACGGATTTTTGATTGCACAGTGAATAATGCATTAAGGAACTGTAAAAGCGATTTAATAAATTCTGGCAATTGTAAAGAATAAATAAATTACTAAACATTATAATATATTAAAATAGTACTATTGATTTCCATAGTTGAATTTTTTTAAACCATACTGACGGATTAATTTATTATTTATTCAACGGATGCCATTTCGTAGAGTTATTCAAAAGAAGATAAAAATAAATATTTTACCAAACGATTAATAAAAAAATTTGAATATCCATTGTGAGCGACTAGTAAAATAGTTTATATCATGAATTATAGAACTAAAATATAAAATAAAATGCCAAATGTATTACTAATGTAGCTATACATAGGTAACATAGTTATGAAATGTAAATAATCAAATGGCTCACAAGAAAAATAACTACTCGGAGAAGTAAATAATATACAATTCCAAAAAATTCGCAAATGAGATGGAAGTTTAAGAATATCAATGACCTTCCGAAACACAATTTTTTTTTATTTATCATCGGGAAAGACAAGCAGTTATTGACCATTAATTAAACCTTAAAATTGATTTGATGAGGAACAGATCATTTTCTATGCATAAGCTTTTCGGTAATAATTGACAAATATTAAAATCATAAAAATAAAAGGATTTTGAGCAGAGGTCGATTTATAATTAATAGAATATTGATAAATGTTTATTAAATTAAAGATTTTTCAAAATAAATAATACAAATTTTTACAACAATAATTTTTCAAATATTTTTAAATTACTAATTTGTGTCAATCAATTTCAATCGATAGGAAGCTATACTAAAAGTTTATTCCTTATCAAAAAATTTTTTTTTAAATTAAATTAATGTGTAGTTTAAAATCTAATGTGAATACTATGTTATTATTTCTTTGTTACATTCAAAATCTTAATGTGTACGAAAAAATATGAAAATAATTATATATTTCAGAATCTTCAGGGCTTCAATGTCAAGGTTTTTCCTGGAGGCGAAGGATATACTTTAGAATAATAGTAATTGATTAATGTAACAACTGTTAAGATATGAACTACTATATCAGTTAGTCTGAAAAAATGATTCAATAAAAATCCAGAATCTAATCTAACTCTATCATTTGCAACAGTTACCAAACATTTAATTGATTTTTTTCTATCGAATTAGAAATATTGTTATGGCTTATAGGCTATAATGTAATTTGGTATAGTTACACTTTCACTGACAAAATTACAGTAATTACTTGATCGTGAAAATTGCGTCATTTCTAGTTTAATGTTCAGTCAATTGTTCCCAAATACTACTACTCAAGTAATCAGTCATAGAATAAAATATAAATAAGATAGAAACGGTACATTTTTTCTTTAAACCGTATATTGGTCACCATTTATCATTACTAAAACTACTTTTTTTCAGGCAGCTATAAAATATTTGTTTACGACAATTATATATTATACATTTACATGAATAATATTAAATAATAAAAGTTTCGAGTAATTTGAAATTTACACGAATAAATTGTTCGTAATTATCATAATTTAAAGTATAATGTATAATGTATAAAGTATAATGTAAATATTAATTACACTAAGGTAATACATACTTTTAAAATAAACCCTTTGGGTCAAAAATTTGTAACATACCTCAAGTATAAACATGTGACAACTATATATTATACATTTTCCGGTTTTACAGCTACTATTTTTGGTAATTAGGACATTCTTTGGATGGTCATTGAAATAAGTTTATTGTGCGATACGGCCTAAATAATAACAATGGATGTACGTGTCAATCTCAAAATGAAAATAATATAAGGAAAAAAATATACGGCTAACGTTTATATACGTTAGCCATTATTAAAAAGAAAAACGTACAATGTATATTCGAAGAATTCGTTTACTGGAAAAAAGTAATCATGAAACCGTGTCTGACATGTATATTGTTTAAAGTCTCTAATAAAAATAAATTTTAACCGTTTAAAATAAATTTCTATATCAATAACTAATAAATAAGACGGTTTTTTTAAGTAATGGATTAATTAATAAAAATGGTAAATCTAAAGTTAAGTTCAATAAATTAATAAAAGTTATTGTCAAAAAATAATTTTAATTCAATATTTTTTGGTAGTTATTTTTATTACAAAATATTTTATATTTAGTAGTCAAATAATAAAATCAGGGTTTACAAGTCTATCATGTTGTAAATAATAAACAATATACATCAAGCGTAATATTTTATTATTGCATATTCATAAATTATTTAATACAAATTATAAAGAAAAAGTATTTTTATAATTAAAATTCAGTAGTAAACAAATAAATGGAAAAGTTTCAAATATTCTTATTAGACAACGGCTCACAAAAAAATTTTTTTGTATTTTATTTGATAACTAATTACTTAAATGGAAGTTGTCATTTTTAAAGGGTGTGGTAAATTCAATATATATATACAAATTAATTTTTTTAATGTATTAAACAAAATGTAATAACATTGTATTGTCATATATAATATGGTATTTTATACATTTAATTAATTAAATATATCCACAAATCAAATTTATTAAGAAAATAAATTTAGGTCACTGTGGGTACCAACACTTAGACTAAATTGTTTTTATTCATTGACTTAATGTTGAACTCTGCAATAATATTATTCGGCGTTAATCAAACTTCAATACATGAATGTTTAGCTGTTTTAACACAGCTGTTTTAAGGGTTTTTAATATAATTAAATAATATTATATTTCGAAGAGCTATCTATCATAATTCGAATATTAATAAATACTATAAATCTTACATATCCAAATATTTCCCTGAGGACCAAGATCGGCTTGCAGATATTGTTTTCGAAAAGCAAATCGTAATCCGTTTAAGTCATCTCTAAGTTGATTACCATCCATATCCAACACAATCTCGGGTACTAGCAACAAATTATCGATCCCTTCTTCGGGACCAGTTCGTCTGCTGTCCTCGTTATTATGTCGATAATGTGGTACCCTCAATAAACCCGCCATAGGTAAATTTGTTGAACATATCACGTCATAATCCACATATTTCGAACGAATAAAATAATATAAAAACACAAAACTACTATATCCACGTGCAAATACAATGAAATTTGATAAATATGTATATGTTTACATCACATGGCTGGGCTAGCGTCGGAGACTGACGATTAAATAGCTACAACACGAACAACACTTACTAACCTACTGAAGCCTGAAACCAGTGCAGAAACCAACATTCCGCCGGCAACACGGCTGGAGGGGAGTAACTCTGTCATTGATGTACTCTTGCGGATCACTTTCAAAACAGTAACCGATTTTCTTAGGTATAATTTTCCAGAATATTTATAACGATTTTATCATTATTAATAAAAAAATAAACACTTAACACATTTAAACAGAAACTTCTTAATTATAATTTTATATTACTAGGCGATATACAGAAAATTAATGATCTTATTTTTGACCAAATGTTATTGTTGTTCATAGAGCGTGTGAACACATATCTCATATTTAATTTCAAAATTATAAAAAGTATCCGGGATTCTTGTTTTAATTTATACTTAAAATAACATGGCAAATTAACAAATTAACAAAACTACTCTTAAATATAAAGAATTATTATTACAAATTATAATATAAGTATTGTACAAATATAAGTATTGTACATGTATACATTAGAATAATAAATTTCAGTTCGCAAATTTAATTTCTAATTTTAATTTAATTTAAATTCGTAATCATTCACATAAAAAAAAATGATATACTATTATTTTATATTATGCCATTTGTAACAAACATTTATAGTTGACAGATTTCAATAGTAATATTATATTATTAAATAACATGATAAACTGTAATAATTTCATTTTATGTAAACGAGCTCTTCGATTCCTGTAATTAAAATCGTAAATCATTTATGTTTTTTAACTTTAAAAACTATAAATTTAAAAAAATGAACAGGTACAATTTTAAGTCGATGAAGACAATAATCATAAACCTCCTAAAATACTAATCTATAAAAATATCGTTATAAAAATTATAGTAGTAGAAATAGTATATAAGATTTTTTTAAATACATAAATTACAAGTTTTAGTATGAAAGAATAAAATCAAATAGAATATTAATAATAAGTATTTTAAATACTATAACTTCATTTTAATTGTATAAAAATGAACGTACAAATGTTATAAATATAGAAGTGAGAGTCGTAAATGGAGATTTCCGGTTGCATGTATATACGTACAAAATGTATCTATTTAACATAGCTGTTGTAAGACGGTGATTATTACTCATCACTTCATTAGGATATACATGACCCTGACCCTGACCATTCTGGTCGGAAAAGTGTATTACAAAAAAGTAATGCTGTGAAATTTGGGTCAGAATATAACATAAAGAAAAAAAAATTAGCCAACAGAGATTTTAAATTAATATAGATATGAAATAGTAAAAATAATGAAATTGAACACCTGCTTTTATTTTGACACTATCTACTTATAAAATTTTTATTATTAACATTCTAATTTAAATTTTTTATTATAATTTGCGTTCAAAATTATTCATTCAAGTTTTAATAATAGAATAGATAAACATTTTATAAAATGTAAGAATATGTATTGGATTTATTTTAAACAATTGTATGCTAAATAGTAGTACAAAAAAGTACTTGACTAAAATTACACATGCTCTGCAATTGAATTGCATACATAACATTCAAGTAATATAAGATAAATATGTTAACTATTAACAATTGTTTAAAATAACAAGCAAAAATATTTCCATGCATTTGAAAAGTGAAAATTGCATAGAAAACAGTGGGATACTTCAAAATGATTGGATACAGTTACGGTCCATCACCTTTATATACCACGCTTTTCATCGACACCTTCGATTTTCTACAATTAAACTGGGACACTTTCTAAATATATATCCCTTTCAAATGTCATAACACACTATGATTGACGCATATTTTGTAAAAAGAATAAAAGATTTTCAAATTCTTGTTCTGTCATATGATGAACACGAAAGTGAAATTTGAACTAAGGAAGATAGTCCTTTGAAATAAATAGAATCACACGAATAAACTGGTTAAGATGTCTAATGTCTATGCATAATGCATACAAATATCTTTGTTATTCGTAAATAATTATTTAAAATATAATATACGATATGATAAAAGTTTTTGTCCTTCCGTCATTCTGTATTATGTACAATATTTAAAGTAAAGTTTAAAAAGATTTTACTTACTCCAGTTTTGATTGTACTGATTACTTGCTACCCAATCCATTTGCAAAACAAATGTGAGAGCATGGTTCATTGTTAAAAATATTAAAACTATATTCTTACTTATGCACTTATGTTTCAAATACTATGCAATATAATGGATTACTCACCTAAAAAAAAAAAAAAAGATAAAATAATTAATACATTGATAATGTATGATCAATTATGATATATATATATATATATATATATATATATATTAAATAACAGATGATCGACTACTAATTGTTTAAATAATTTCAGTATATTTAATATCTTTAACAATACCGAACTAAGATTGTTAATAAAATTGGCTTTACTGGAGACATTATTGTTGGGAAGATTAAAAAATTAAACAATAAATAATAGGAATAAATAATTTTAATTATAGCAAAAATGGAGGTACTTCAACAAAGAAGAATTTGTAATTAGATAATATTTAGAGACTACGTTAGTAACTTTAAAGTAAAAGGTTTTGAAATAATACATTGTAGCATCTTTTATAACATGGAAATAAATAACATCAGTAAGAAGTACAGATTGTAAATAAATCAATGTTAAATATGAACGGTTTCAAAATTTTTGATTTCATAAGCAAATAATAGCACAAGTTTTACGGTTTTACCGATTCATTTATAGATTGGCGAAATTATTTAAACAGTAAGTTTCATTATAACAAAACAATTTGAAAAAAATTTAAATCTATATATTATTTTAGATTGCATAAAATAACTAGGTATCGAAAAATATTAAAAGAGCTCGCGTTATTAATATGAAAGTCCTTAAGTTTTGACGATCATCAAGAGACCATTCATAGTGATGATTTCAATTGTATATTTTATTGAATACCGAGTAATAAAAATATTTTTAGAAACATACTATATTTATTCAATTTCCATTTTCTAAAAGTTATGAAATTTTATTTTAACAAATAATACTGCGTAGGTTAAATTTATAATTATACAATAATTTATAATAAAACAAATTTTTATTTTTAATTACAATTATTATCTTAAAATAATATAAAATCATTCACAAAATAACTAAAGCAATGAACGACCTACAAGACAATAATGTAAATTTTGATTTTTTTTTTAAAAAATTACCAAATAGGAATATTTATAGAGTAATAATATAGAAGATAAAATATATCAGTGCTTCTTAAATTGTGGGCCACGGAATTCAGGAGATCTATTAAAATATTAATAATAAGTCATTAAGTATTAGTAAATACTAATTTTAAAGTAATTTTTAAAGATGTATCTATTTTTATGTTAAATACATAAAACATATCAATGTATCTATATACTTAATTTAAGTTTCAGAAAATTTAGTAGAAATTTAGTAAAGAGCAATAAATACGAGGCTTTAAATCCTTATATTAGTCTCCATTACTATTTTACATTACATTTTAATAGCTATATTGTATATTCATATAATGAACGAAAGTAAACAAATACATTTATATCATTAAAATAAATGTTAGAAATGTGCAATGTCAGAGAAGCGTAAACAAATTTTTAAATAAAATAATTACCATAAATGTAATGAATATGTGAATTTTTAATATTTCAATAAAAAAATTAAGATATTTTCTTCTAAATGAGGACAATCCATTTGGACGACTGACACTTTTTGTTGAATTAAAATTACTGGAAGATAAAAATGAACTTGTTTTTTGTGATGTGTTAAAAACATAGTTAAGAAAGGTTTAATTATCTACCGAAAGATGATATGTAAAATAAATAATTTATAATATAACGTATATCATTTTTAATATTGTGATACTATAGAATTTAATCGATCAACAATTATAAATATATTATATTCGTTGCAGTGGAATTATTTAGTGGGGATGGCAATCGATTGACATTAGCCTTAGTCTAATTTAAAAAACAAGTTGATGGACCAGCGGCTAGTAAGATTGGCTTAACCACATTTTATACGTTCTAAAGGAACCATTCATAATATATATAATAAACCACGAATTGTAATGCTATAATGGTGCCCACTTTTAAAATATGAAATTACAATAATTTGATAATTTATCATAGATTTGAAATTTAAAGATACCGATTACATAAAAACCTGATAAATAAAATTAGATTTAAATGATGAAGTAATTGGTTTTAAATACAGTATATTAAATAATTTAAGAAAATTATTTTTACATTACCAATACATAAACAAAAATATAGAGCAATTTGAACTGTGTAAATAAATTTAAATATTGTTGAATGAAACTCATACAATTTTAAAACATTTTAAAAATATCAATCACAAAATCTTACCAGAAAAAGCGGTGATATTTATTATAAAAAAAAAGAAGAAAATTGTAAAGAAGTTATAACTTCATCAAAATAATTTTAACTAGCAATTTCAACTTATATAAATTATATAAAATAACTAAAATAAAGCACTAAATTTGAAATGCTATAATAAATTGCGTTTAGAATTCGAACAGTAAAATATAAATTTATTAATAATTAGTAATTAAAATTCTTTAAAAATTCTAATAAAAATAAAAATATAATAATTATTGTTCTATACAAATATTTTAAAACTGCAGAGAGTAATTAAAATTAAACGGTGTGTCACTTATGTTTTTCTGTAAGAAAATACAGAAACGAATCGACATAATCTAAAGATAATTAATAGGCTAATAAATGAATCATACACTATACATTTACGTATAAATAAGAAATACAAAGGCATGTCAATATTTTTTCTCAAAAGTCGATTGTATTGAAAATATAATAAGTGTATACTTTCATAAAACAATTATTTAAAGCTAAATATATAAAATAAAAAAACAATTTTAAAATATAAGTTTTATATTTTACGTCATAAAAAATGAAAGAAAAGTTTTTATATCATATATAGTTCATGACTTGAGATCCTAAAGTTATGCCATAAGTTATATGTATTGGGTATCTTATTAAGAATTGTCGTGTAAAGATTAGACAGAGTAAAATGATTAGATAAAATTATAAATAAAGTAATACAATAAAATAATAATTTGACTTATAATGAAATATAATACAATTCTATGAACTAAATCAAAAGTAGAAAATAATTAATATGACGGCAAAAAATGTAATTTTCTATACCTACTACTTTTAGGATTTTATTATCTCTATTTCGTTTGTTTTTATGTCGATTGATTTTAAAAATTATAGATTAATATTAAGTCCTACCTAAAAGCTGTAATTTTACAAAATTATTGTGAATATTAAAAATGTCGTACCGACTATCGTTTTAATTTACCTATTATGAGCAATACGCTAATTTAAAACCTAGTATTTACAAGAGAAAATAAACTTATAACTCGCACATAAAACTGACATGTTGGAAATACATTATAAAAATACTTTAACAGGAAATCTTAAAATACATTTCTAGAATAAGGGTTGACATTGTCCTATGGACTACAAAGATCGACGATAAAAATAGATTAAGGAATTTAAAACAAAAAAAGTGCTAATAAAATTAATGTCAAACCGTATAGCTACAGTGAAACTGAAACAAAGTAATTTTATTGCTACTGAACATTTAACTGGAACTTAGAATAATGTAAATTAATATAAACATAATATTCAAGTATTTATTAAAAATAGTAATAAATGAAAAATCAACTTACAAAAAACGTCGTATAAGATCATATAACTATGTTTAGATGTATGAACATCACCAAACAAAGCTGAATTAAAACTGGTAAAACTATTGCCGTACAATAATACACATACATATAAACAATAAAAGTACCGGAAGTACGCATATGCACAAGTAAAATGAGCAACGGTGAGACCGGCTGTTTAAAGTATACTTCCGAAATTTTACTATAGTTAACAAAACATATGTGATGGTAAAAAAATATTCATTTATACATTTTATTTTATATGTATTTTCTGGTTTATTACGCTTATCAACATTAATTATCATTTGTAATCAATTAAAACAAAACTGTTTACTATTTACGTTTTAATTCACAACTATTGACAATAATTTTAAATCATATATATAACCTATATTTTAAATGTCACGATTTTTAATGGTCTTAGTACCTAATATACAGAGTTTAATTAGATCCGTGAGACCTGTATATTATAAATTTTAATAATAATTACTTTATTTAAAAATAAATATTGATATTTAAATAACTTAACAAACAATATTTTTTAATAACAGTATCCTATTACAGTATCTTTTTGTTGATGTCGTCTATATGTAAATTGAAATATTAGCATTAAAACGATTCTTAGCGAAGGTTGTCGTAATAAAAATAAAGGATATTGAATAATTTAAAGATTAAAAATGGTCATCATTCTTATTATTTCTAAAAATAATAATTTTTTTCCATAATTAAAACTTATATATCTTAAAAGAACACAAACTGTATGTGTTTTGTGTGTGTTCACTTTCAATATGAACTAACTGAACAAAAATTTCTGAATTATGAAGACTTGTTTTGAATATTTATTGAATAACAAACATAGTACATAATAAAATAACATTCTCAAACTAATATTTGATGCGAACATTAATGAATATCAAATATGGAATTACTCTGAAAATATAATAAAAACATACAATAATGATAAAGAAAAATAGTTAATTTAAAAAAAGTATATATCCGTATTAAAAGAATTACTATTAATTGGAATGAGTAATTAAAACTAAAATACAATAAGTACCTTGAGTAGAGATTTGTGTAAGATCATACGAAAAATCAAAAAATACACCAGAATGAAAAGAATAAAAATACCGGTTGAGTTTCATCGTTTTAACTAAATTAAATTACAAAAATATGGGTGGTTAGTTGTTAAAAACACGATTGAACAGCACTGAGGTTGAGTAACTACTGAGAGTTTTTCAACGGTGCTTGTTTACATTGTCAAATCGTCTTTAATAACTAACAGCTTAATCCATCGATAAACGATTTATACATATAAAGGTTAGTTACCATTTATGAATTCTATTGATTCAATCAAATTTAAAGTGTAAAACCTTATTCCAAAATATGACTTATTAATGTAATTTAAATAGATCAAAAAAGGTTACCACTAAATACAACAATTTCATAACATAATATGAGAAAAACAAATAAAGTTATATATAAAAAAAAACATACTCAAATTTGACATAATTCAAATTAAATTTTCAAAATAGATTATTATATAGTTTATAATTATAAGTATATAAGTGTACAAATTGGAATATTTATAATTGGAAAAACCGTATATGTAAATTAAGTACTTGGTTTAGTTTTAAAAAATAATACTTCGTTGCATTGTTAATTTTCACAATCAATTTTTAAATATGTTATTTATAATAGTATTTAATAGTTTGTTTATTAAAACAAAACATTTACATAATTCTACAAATTATACATAAGTACAAGTCTATTTTGTTAAAGGGTTTTTGTAAGTTAATTACCATAATAGTATGATATATTTAATATATGTAGTAGTATGCAACTTTGTTTTAAAACGTCTTAAAAAAATATCACTTATTTATTTAAATTGTGTTAAGTTTATAATTTATTTTGATAGACAATATACTCGGTAGCAATATTATACAACTATACAAACAATTTCCAACTAAAAGAAAAAGCAAACAAAATCCATCCGAATTATGCTGCTCATTATCAAACCAAGATTTACAAAATGAAAACAACTATAATCATTTCATGGAACTACTGAAGTAACAAACAATAATAAACTAAGGAAGCTAAAACAATCATCCTTACCGTGACCAAAATCAACAAAAAAGAAGAAAGTGATAATAAACCATTTACGTATTGGTTATACTCATATCAAACAGATATTTAATGGCTAAAGAAGTTCAAGCCCCCATTCCTATCTTGCGGATCCAACGTCACACTAAAAATATCTTAATCGACTGTCTGCAACATGATCAACATGATAAACGACAAAAGCAACTTTTAAGAAAAGTCGAAATCCTCACGTTGGCCTCAGAAACTCATGAAAATGTATCAATTTCCTTAAGAAAACAATATTAAATCACTTAATTTAAATATCGAAATCGCCGGTTAATAAATAAATAAATAGTTTACATAAACATATAAATAAATACATTTTGACTTTTTGAAAATTTGAAGTTTAATATTTTAATAAAATCAAATGAATACCAATATTTTACATTGTAAGTAATTATATTCTATATTGTGCAAAACATTAACAAATAAATGTATAAGAAAAAATAAATATGTTAGTATAAAAGTAATACGAAAAATAATAGTATAAGGTTTAATCTATATAACACAGAAAATAGTAATAAAAGAAAATCCGTTGAAAGTTAAAAATAAAGGCGTGTATTTTACGACCTTACATAATAATGGCACTAGACATGCAAAGAACTAATCAAATAATGGTAAAAATTGAATGATATTGTCAATTAATCTATATTCAACTCAACGAACAAGTAAAAACTTTTGAATGTTAATGTTTTATTTTATTTTTATATTTTCGATACCTATTGGAATGTTTTAGTGTTATACTGAAAACTTAGTGTCATGTATTTAAAAGTAGTTTGTATAATTTTTTTATCATTTAATTTAAGAAAAATAATAGATTAAGTTGAAAGAAACGAACGTTCAAAACAAAATGCAAATAGACACTAACATTGATTTCATCATAAATATAGTTTAATAGTAATTAAGAAGTAAGTCAATAAATATAATAGTATCTATTTAAAATTTGCGTTTTTTAATATTTCATGCATTAAATTAGACGTATATATAAATAATAACAATGTAAATAATTGATTAACTCACGAAGGAAAACCAAAAAAATAATTTTTAACGAAAATGTCTCTATAATCGAAGAGATTATACGGTAAAACAAAAACTAATGGGTAAGTGATTCTTAAAAAAGTTTATGTTAAGAGAATAACTAAATTAATTTCGGCAATACATACATAAGTATATAATTTTCTATGCAAACGTAAAATAAATAATAACGCAAACACGAAAAATATGATTACGAGCGGGGAACAAAGAAAATATCTAATTTAATGTCAGGTTGTAGCACATTTACACTAACAAATTGTAAGTAAAAGACGGTTGCTTAATTGATAAAAATGTTTAATGCTTCAGTAGTTGAGAACAATTATTAATTTGAAAATGTACACTTTTTAAAATACTTTTTTAATCTGTAAAATCATAGATGTTGTAAACAATTATTTTTGGAATTTATACCATTCTAACAAAAAACAAAAAGTAAAGACTTATCTATTATTTGAATTTAAATTTTAATGATAATGAAAATTTGAGAATTATATTTAATTTATAGTCAAAGTTCTATAAAATATATACATATTTTTTTTAATAAATCAAAATATTAAAATATGTAATAAAAATTAAAAATTTAAAATACCATTTTACTATTATAATTATATAATATTATTTTATATATAGGGTATTCTTGAAATGGTCGATGAAACTAGTATACACGTATTCTCTAGAGTGGCCAAATGAAGAATATTTTGAATTTTTTTCTACCTTCAAAACCTGGGTTTTAATGAATTATCTTTACAACATTATTTCGAATCTAAAAATTAATATTTGTAAGATATTCCTTGCAATTTTATCACATGAATCGATATGCGACATTAATTTTGGGCTTGTCGTCCGTTTTTTATACCTGTTGTCAGGATCAAAAAATCAGATGTGACATCGATTTTCATGAGAATTCTGCAAGATAAAATATAGTGAAATTTATTTTTTGTTATTTCACATATTAGATTAATTAACATGGTTTATATTGAATTTTGAATACATTTTGTTTAATTATGATTATTTTACAATTAAAACAGTTTTAATTAATCAGAAACAATTACATTTCACATTAATTTATCTTGCAATGTTCTCATACAAATGATATGTCACACCACATACTTTGATCCTGGAAACTCGAGCATGAAAAACATACGTCAAGCCTAAAATCAATGTCACATATCGATTAATGTGAGAAGTTTGCATGAAATATGTTACAAGTATTAATTTTTATATTTGAAATAATATTTTTAAGATAGCTAAATAAAATACAGTTTTTGAAGATAAAAAAAATTCAAAAGATTCTTCATTGGGTTACTCTAGAGAGTACGCATATACTAGTTTTCTCAACCATTTCAGGAACACCCTATATTATGGACAATAAAAAATAATTAATGAAATAATAAATGGCTTAGTGGATATTAGTGAACTGAGTAATTTTTTTTCTTTGAATTGTTATAAGATTTATTGCACATGACAAATTAATAATATTGACATTGCTAAGTATAATTTTATCATGGAGTAAAACATTATTTTATACTGTACACATTTTTCATGAAGAATATACAGATTTTAACACAAAGATATCAATAAATAGAATTAAAATATTTTTAAAATAATGAATGATTTTACATTTTTTAATTTATGAAATAGGGATTACAAAATATGATTTTAAAGGTAAAGGTTGTCATATTATTAAAATTAAGAAACAAGCATATCTAACAGATTGTTTTATTTTAACCAACTTAATTTTAATTTTAATTAGTAATGTATTCAACTCAAACCCTAAAACGAAGTGTTTTTAATAATCAAGAAGAAAAATATTGTATTTTACTAAAATATTCAAATATGTGGTATTTAAAAATTATTTTCTCCTGAGTCAAGTTGATATAATTTCTTTGCCAGATGTTGTAAAGTAAATAAATATCCAAATTAATTTATATAGTTGAAACAAAATTAGGAGTTTAGGAGTTAAAAGGTATCTGAAATTAAATACTAGTTTAATGTTATACATTTTTTGAAAGTTTACTTTGATTGTATATAATTGCTATTAAAGCTGTATTAAGAGTAAGGTAGAGGCACCATCTAACAGAGTCATACAATGTTAACCACAATACCTTCAATTTTAAAATTAATTATAATGAGACCACAACATTGAACCATCAGGAAAATAATTTAGATCTATTTATAAAAATAATATACTGTATATAAGCATACTATAGAAAGTGATTTATAAATAGATAAACATAATATCAAACAATAAATAAATTAAATTTTAACATAATTCATTGTTTTGTTTTGAATCAAATAATCAGCCGATATGTTACTCTATAATAAACTAAAAGTCAAACCATAGACTAATGTTACCAACAAACTATTGAAATTTAAAAAAAAAATATAATGACCTAATTATCAATTGATTAATTTACTATAATTAAAGCAAAAAAATATATAATATTTCTAAAAAAGTTAATGAAAACAATACAATTAATTAGTACATACGCACATTATATAAACATAGGTACATTTATAAATCATATTGAATAGTTTTAACTCATTTTATTTATGATGAAAAATAATGTATTCATTATGAATGATTACACAGACATTTATAATGTATAGTCAAATGCCATGCTTATATTGAAAATATAAACATTTATAAATATATTTAATTGATAGTTGAATTTATAATTTAATTACTATAAAATAATGGATGGCGTAAAAGCTCTATAACTAAGTAAAGATAATATTTATAAATTAATACTAAGACTTACAATTGTGTCAACTCAGTAAAAGCTGATACATAATAAATCAAATTAAAATATAACTGATAAACTGGATAAATACTCAGATACAGCTTCAATATAAGGTACTACTGTTAGGATTTTTTGTATTAGATAGATCAATTTAAATTACCAAGGGTATTATTTTTATATGTAGTACTACTGTAAGATGTGTAGTATATATTATAGTAAAATGTGATAAATATATGACATTCTTAGATATATATATTTTTTTTAAATTTGATATAAATTGTAAATATTGAAATATTTTAATTGAGAAATAACACAACTTATTAAAAATATTTCAATTTTTACTTATAATGTATTAATCAGGTTTTACTAACATAATATGTATATCTTTTGATTTGCACAACAATTAAAAAAAAGCCTGAACAGAATTAAGATAATCAGATTTTACTGAATACAAATACCAAAACTTAAGTATATCCAGTGATCAAGGTTTTATGGTACTCTATTTCTATAAAATACTAATTAAAAATTAAAAATTAAATGTTGACTGAAATACTACATAAATAAGTGTAAACAATTATAAAATAAAACTACTATGGACTTATTAATTATAAATTTCAAAATGTTTACTTTTTAATTAATTTATTTGTATACTGGTTTAAATTCTTAAATTAAACACATTTTTATTAGTATTATTTTTATGATATATAATTTTGGTTTGACAATAAAATAATTAAATATTAAAAAGTAATTAAATAAATAAGTAGTTAACTTATATTTTTTGAAAATATTACATTTAAAACATATTCAATCCATATATTAAAATATAAAATCAAGATTTGAAGGCTATATAATCAATAAAAAAAATTTTAAATGTGAAAAAAAGGCACAAAAAAGCCATTCGATGTCTATAAAAAACAATTAAAAAATGTAATACAAAATTAAATATACTAACTAATTTAAAATAAATTTAAACATAACATTGACAATTCACTAACTTCACAAGCTCTTAACGATTTATACCGATAATATGTAAGCTGTATATAAAATTATAAAAATTAATTTAAAATTAAACACAGAAAGACATTTATAAGTAAAAAAGGCAAACAAATAAATACATCCATCGTGTTAACAATTAAATGAAATACGTTTTGGTGAAAAAATTATTTTTCTATTATTATTAAAAGAAAGGCTTTTGCCTTCAAATTCAAATCCTAAATATCAGTAATAATTATAAATAAATACTGGCAAGATATTTTAAATACAAATAATACTTATATAGCATTATTAAATTGTTAATATACATTTATTGATATTATATTTTAGAATCAATAATGGTAATTAATTGCTATTATGGTAGGATTAAATAGTTTTGTTATTATTAAAGACATAACTATTTGTTGTTTTACAGATAGGAGTTCTCATTTCTAAACTGTAAAAAAGAAATTCTTTGTGTTACAAACTATTCAATATGATAACACATGTAGTAGTGAAATAATGTTCAAATGCATAATTGTTGTCTTACGGTTTAAATAAAATGTTGACCATTAAGTTGCTATGGTTACCATAATAATAATAATATACAATATTTGAGTTTATTGACATGGAACAAATAATTCACAACTACGCATATTGCTGTAGCAATAAAATTATTTATTGCCACACCTACACATACCTCAAAGGATTAAAACAGCTAAGTGTTTAGAAAACACAATTCTTAAAACCATAGTTATCAAGTTTGAAAAAATAAATACTAACAGAGTCTGGAGAAAAAAAAATCAGTTAACACATCGTGAAATGTTTTTATCGGTGGTCCAGACACATCTATGTTAGAATGAATGATTATTGAAATTTTAAAGGCCGTCAGTTTAATACTTTGAGTACCCATTACACCGGAGCGTACAGGTGCAGGTGCGATGCAAGAAAACCATCGCTTCTGCAGTAGTCTGCCGAGCGAAGGCTCGTGCTTGGGATTAAATAATTGTTGGGATATTTCGTGCCCTGTGATCCGTAAGACAAGTGGTCGGGGCGTTACGATGCCCATGAACTAGATGACACGAACCTCGCTTAGTGTCGCCATCGTCACGTACTAGGCCCAACACAGACATAATATTTCCGAAGTGTTTTCATACTACTAGTGATAAGTGTGTGCACCCCCGACCGCTACCACGGAGACGAGCGCATCTGACGGAAATGCGAAAATCCGCGCCCGAACCGTCCACCCGCGTTGGCCGACCATCGAGTCGACGCCCGTCCGCCACCAAAGACCAATCCTGCGATTAAATAACGTGACAATTTACCTGAATTAATCGAGGGATTGGAAGTCACCCTGAAGAACTCTGCCATTTTTCGATACTGACTGGACCAGCGATTTCGGCAGTGCCGCCACACCAGTTAATATCAAACCAACGAATGTGTGTTGATAATAGCAATACGCCGCCCCGTCAGTGTTTCGCTTACGGTATTAATGATGTGGACGGCCCGACAATTTGTTATTGTAACGCGGTCCGAAAAAACGTTAATAAATTGACGATTTCGAGTGTGGTAATGAGAACGAAAAAGTCTGCAGATTCCTTACGAAATACGTTCTACCGAAATATCACTTGCGAACACACAATGTTAAAAAAAATATTTAAAATTTACATTATTTTTTTCCTTGGCGGCCGATTCATTATCATTTATTACTATCGGAATTCCATGTTATCACTGATGACGTGTGTGATATCAAGCCATTTCGATCGTGGTGCTTATCTTTTTTTTTCAAATACCTTTACAGTATATGTTATTTATAAATTTTAATTTTATAATTTGTTAATTAGTATTTAGTACAACTACTGTTATTCACACACTGTAATTAAGTGTAATTTATTTGTTATCTTTTTTTTTTTTTTTTATAAATACCATTATATTTCAGTTCGATTCAAATAGTTTCGTATTAAACTTTGCCGCTAAAGTATCAATAATTTTAATTTTTTATATTTTCAAATCCTTTCATTATGGCTAATGAAGTGTACATTGTATCTGCAGTCCGTACACCTATAGGTAAGCATAACAATTTCACCAAATTCCTATTTGATAATTTAAAAAAAATAATTATGTTAGAAAAAAATATTTTACCTACCTAGAATATATTTGATTATTTATAGGACAATCCTTGTACACTTTCTCTTGATTTGTAAACTAAAAAAAATATAAATTATTCTTAATATGCTTTTTATTATATTATTTTATGTTCCAAATTTTTTAATTCCTTTAAAAAATACCAATTAATTGTTTACATTAAAATAATTAAAAATAATAATGCTAATGATCAAGATAACATTAATTTTAAATAATTTGTTTGATATGATTGGTGTGTTTTAAATTATTCTTAATTTCTTTATTTATTATTTACATACTTAATCAATGTTTAACTTTTATTTTGTTTTAAAATATTATGAACCTATTATTATTTTTTTGATTGTTAAAAAGAATAATTTTGTTTATTAAAGTAAATTAGTTATTTTCACAAATTAGTTATATAAATGTACATTTTTATCTATCAATTTTTTTAATTAACTCCATTATAGTCATTGTATAAGTTTATGTATAGTGTAAAGTATTTATAAATATAAATAAAATTATGCTATATGTGTCTATGGTACCTAAAAAATATATATTCTCAAAAAAATATAAAAAAATTATTATTTCTAACTATACTTTGAAGATAGAAATAATAATTTTTTTTTATATTTTGAGTACATAATATATTTAAAACTTAATTTAAATAACTTACTTTAAAATATATTTTTTGAAAAATAATTAATTATTTTTCTCTGTATATTTATTAATTGCTATAAATCATTTATTAATAATTATAGTAGATATTAATTTTTGTAAAATATTATTTAACATATATTTAATCATTTATTGAACTAAATCTAATCAATTAATGAACTTAAGTGAATATCATAGTTTGTGTTTTCTCATTCTTTTAACAATGTTTTTATTTTCTAACAAGTCATGAGGTTTTTTTTTTTAAATTATAACTCACTAAAAATAAAAATATTGAAAAAACCTTTGAGAAGACATTTTTTCCTTTATCCATTTGCAGCCAAAATTGTGTGTACAAAACATTAATTTCATTAATTTTTATGGATAAGATTTATGTATTTTTTAAGATAAGTGACTTAAAATTAATTGTAAAAAAAAAAAAATATAATATTTATGAATGTGAATGAAAATAAATAGGCTCTGTTTATAAATTATGTTAATTGAGAAAATATATATTTTGTTTGGGCTATGCACTTTTGTTATTAGTACAAAGTCTTTTAATTTTTAATGTAATTTATTATTTAGATTCTTTATTTTTATTGACTGTTGTACATAATCATACATTTTAGTAAAGGCATCAATATAAATTTTGGTTGTGAACTTATAATAGCTTATTTATTTGATAATTAGTTCTATAAAATCTTATTTAACTATATTATTTTCATCTATAAAAATTTGAAATACACATTAAATTAATGTTTCTAAAATTATAACTAATATGTTACATGTACAATTTCTAGACAGAAGCTATTATAAAACTAGCATTATCACAATTTGCACTTATAACAAAATTATTGGTTTGAAATATTTCAGTTTAGTATATCATATGGTAATTTTAATGATATTAAATTCAGTCAATGGGTATAGACAATTTTTATGTCTATGAAAATGTCTATTAAACATTATGAAGACTAATATTTTGGTTAAAAAAACTTTTTTTCTGGATATTAAGTAATTAAAATTATAATTTTTAATAATAATTTTAACATGGCATGTATGTTTTTCAACATGTTATTTCAATAAAGCACAAATAGTAAATTTTGTATTTATACTTTTTATTTTATGAACTGTATGTGATGTCAACAGAATTATTGACCTAGTGTAATATTTATAATTGTTGTACATTTTAAGTCTTTATGAGACTGAATGAATCAACAATACTTTTATTGTAAAATTTGGCAACTTAATTTGTATTTAATTGATTCAGTTACTTTTATGAACCTACAGTAAACCTCTAGATAAAATTAAAAAAGTTATATAATACTTTTCTTCCGGTAATTTTATGATTATATTTTTCTTATTAAATGTATACTGTCTAATAAATTTAATTGCTTATTTATGCTAATTTATAATTTATTATGTAATGAAAATTTAATTAAAATCTAATCAATCCATTTTTCAGTTCTCACATTTTTGTACTTTAGGAAGATAAAAATTATATTATGTAACTAATTTAACCTCCAAGAGTAATAACTAATAATTTAAACAAAAAAATATAAAGAATTAAAATGTTTAAATTATATTGTTTATTTATTTCATTCTAATGTAAAATCTATATAATTTATCAATATTTTCTATTATAGGTATTACATAACAAAATATATATTATTATTTTATATTAACTCAATTAAGTACCTTTTAATGTTGAATATTTTTTTTTTATAAAATAAGTATGCAATAAGTGTATATATTTATCTTAATATAATTATACTAGTGTTTAATGTAATCTTAATTTTTTCCATAAATTTCTTTTTATTATTACCTCTGTTACACTTATGTCTAATAATATATTTAATAGAGTTAACCTTTTGATATTTTATAATTATTTACTTATTTATTCATGGGTTATGCTCTTTATCGATAATTACTATGGGTTTTGAGTTTTATTATGGTTATGTAATAGTTTCTTATAAATACATAATTAATACTTTGTAGCATATTTTGTGTATTAGTATAATGGTGTATTTTAATTATGTATTGACATACTAATATTTTAGCCAAGTACCTATGTATAAGATAATGAAAGTAGAAAGAAATATCACTTACCTGGTTTTTAATACGGTATTGAGGTCAGATTAATTTTCAAGTTTCATGGTTAATTTTTATTTTTATAATTTAAGTATAGACTTATTATAAGATTAATTGAGGGAGTTAATTTTAGAAATTGTTCAACTTAAAATAAATTTTTTTTCTAAAAATAAAGTCAGATTATCTTCTTAAATACCTTTATTTTCATCTTTATTAGGAAATAACTGAATTAATAAATTGATCTCATACTATATTTAATTAGAATGATTTGATAACTTTTTAAAGTACAGAATCATATTGTGAATATTTTAATTTGTCATCTATAAAATATAAACTTAACATTTCTTAATTACTTACAATTATAATGTTTATTTAAATTTATTTGATAATCATTATAGGTTCATTTAGTGGTTCATTGTCATCTTTAAAAGCTCATCAGTTGGGCCATATAGTGATTTCAGAAGTATTGAAAAGAGCTAATGTTGAAACAAATGAAGTATCTGAAGTTATTTTGGGACAGGTATACCAGATTTTTATTATCATATATTTTTAGTTAACTTATAGTTTATATATGTTTAAACATAATTGTAGCTATACATTTGATTTATTTTAATATATTTTAGGCTCTCACTGCTGGACAAGGTCAAAATCCTGCCAGACAAGCTTCAGTAAATGCTGGAATTCCATTCACAGTACCTTCTTATATTATCAATATGTTATGTGGATCTGGACTGAAGTAAGTTGAAATATGAGGGTTAACTATTATTCATAAATTTAATGTATAATATAACATATTGTTGAACAAGTAAGTTATGTAGGATAAAAATTATATAAATTATATGAAAAACAATAGGTGATTGTCTCTTAGGTCTGTGGTTCTTGGATATCAGGCAATCAAATGTGGAGATTCTTCAATTGTTATTGCAGGAGGTCAAGAAAGTATGAGTAATGCTCCCCATGTTACCAATTTACGAAATGGAATTAGAATGGGTAATACTGAATTGATGGACACTATGTTATGTGATGGATTGATTGATGCATTCAATAATATACACATGGGAATCACGGGTATGAAATGTTGAGTAAAAAATTGTTGTGCATATTCATTATAATATAAATATTAATAATTTATTTTGAAATTATTGAAGCATATTATCTATTTATTTGTATTTATCAAGACTAATGAATCTTTTGATAGCTACATGTCCCTAAAGATCTATGATTTTTTGTAGTAAATAGAAGAATAATTTTGAGTAATTAATATAGAACCAACTTTTAAATAAATGTATGAAATAAATTTAATGTCCTTCCCAACTAAACTTTTTCTTTAATTATGTAAATTATTCTTTAAACTGTGTATAATGTTGATTAAGTTGTGTATTAAAAAAATGTTTATAGCTGAAAATATTGCTGAAAAGTACGAAATTTCAAGAGAAGAGCAGGACAAATATGCTCTAGAATCTCAAAAACGGGCTGCTGAAGCCCAAAAGAATGGAATATTCAAAGAAGAAATAACACCAGTAGAAGTAAAAATACGACGGAATACCATTGTATTTGATGCAGATGAATATCCAAAATATGATACTACTTTAGAATCACTATCTGCATTAAAACCAGTTTTTAAAACTGTAAGAAAAAAGTCAGTTTTGTTATTATTTTAATTCTAATTCATATTTATTTTGCTTGTAATCAGAATGGTGTTGTTACGGCTGGAAATGCATCTGGCTTAAATGATGGTGCTGCTGTAGTATTATTAATGAGCGGTGAAGAATGTAAAAAACGAGGTTGTACTCCCATGGTTAAAATTGTATCTCATGCTGAGTGTGGAGTTGATCCAAAAATAATGGGTACTGGACCAATACCTGCTGTATTTAAAACTGTAAGCGAAAAACAATTTCCAATTTCAGTAGATTTTTAAAAATGTTTTTTAATATAACATTTATGTATAAAGTCATTGTTAAAACCCGCAATGTTCTACATGTCATATGTTTAACATGTCTTACAAATACTTAATAATATTTATTTGTTTACTTAATTTTAGGTTGAAAAAGCTGGTTGGGCATTAGATAGTGTAGATATTTTCGAATTAAATGAAGCATTTGCTGCCCAATCAATAGCTGTACTACGTGATTTGGGATTAGATACTAATAAAGTAAATATCTATGGAGGAGCTATTGCACTGGGTCATCCTATTGGAGCATCTGGTATAGTTGTTATGTGATTATATAAATATTATTAACCTCTGTGTGAACAATTATTTTTTCACTATTTATAAACAAAAAAAACTAATGTTTATATTTTTGATTGAGGAAAATAATTATTTAATATTAAAAGATGAAAAGCTTTTGGAATGTTTCAATTACTGTTACTTATAATTATTATAATATTTTGAATTAATTGTATGCATGAGTATTTGTTTAATTTTGGCCATTAAAGACATCAATAAGTTAATATGAATAAATAGCAATCTATTTTGCTAAATTGTAATAATTTTTTACTTAAAGAATTTAATTTAATTAAAACACTTGTATTTAATCATGTGATCTGGTTTAATTTAGGTGCCAGAGTTTTGGTCACATTGGTACACTCCCTGTTGAGGACTGGCAAAAAACGAGGTGTAGCATCTTTATGCGTTGGTGGAGGTATGGGTATTGCTATTGCTGTAGAGACTGTATAATAAACCAACACTTATGGTTTTCCGGACAAAAGAAATTTATTTAGACTGTAAGTAGAAATTGAATCAAATACAAAATTTGTTCTTAAAAATATGTAATTAATATTGTTTACTGTAGATGTTAAATATTTCCATAGACTAGTATTATCTATGAATATTTCCCATGGAAAATATTATATCATTCTTTACTGCATACTTATTCAAAGAAAATTTACTCTGCTGAAAACTGAAAGGATAATTGTTTATTTTTTATGAATTGACTTTTTTTTAATAGTTTTTTGTAGACTGGGTTATGGGATTAAGATATGAGTTATTACAGTATTTATTATTGTTTAGTTATTTTATTTTAAATTATTATATATGCCATATTTATTTGTCAATTATAGATTTATGGAATTTTTTTTTTTAAATTTACATCCTATATTTATTATGAAAGACTTTTGATTATGATTTTACCAGAGCAAATTGTAAATGGATATTTTCATAGAAAATTAATTTTATGATAATTTTATAATAAATATATATATATTTATATTTTTTAATATTTTACCAGTATAATGTATGTTTACAATTATTATAATAAAAGTTATAGTATTGTTCATATCAAATACATTAAATGTGTCAATAATATTAAAAATTAGTTTTTATATAAATTGTATTTCATTTATTCCTAAAACCATGTATGTTCCAATCATTCATAAACATATTAAATCTTGAAGTTATCTAGCTTTGCAGCAAATAATATATATTAATATTTTAAAAATAATAATTATTTTTTTTAATTATTAACATTATAAAATGTTCTTTAATATTTATTTTGTTTAAAAAGTTTTAAGTAGAAAATGTATACTAGGTCAATATATATATATATTTATATATACATATACACATTAACATATATATATATATATCAGAAATAATATTGGCCTGGGCTTATTTCAATTAGCCCTACAAACCTAATATTGAACTAAAAAATTACAATAACATCTCTTGAATGTGACAGAAAATACTATATAATTTTAAAAATTTAAGTTCAATAAGACAACCATTTTTTCATAATCTTTTCATAGTTAAAATTTTATATACCTAGATATTTGATATTTATTTTATTTTTTGGCACCTGATAATGAAAATATCCAAGAGATCTAGGTAATCACATGATAGATCAATACAGACCAGAACAGAGTAAATGGTTCTAAAAATATAGTTAACAAGAAGTTAACATTCAAAAAAAAAAATATTTTTATTTTATTTGTTACTTTAATATTTTGTATAAGCTGTTTGGTATAAAAGGATAAAATCCACTAAATTTGTTATTATTGTTACTAAAGGGTGTGAACTGATGAGTGAGAGGTAGTTTTGCTAAACATTTTATTGAAGGAACACAAAGTTTTCCATATGTAATAAAATAACTCCAAATTGACACATCATTCTTTTCAGAGTCGACAAAATATGAACTCCATTTGTTTGGTCGTAACATATCAATATCGGGATTGAGGTCGCTATTGTTGCAATCCAATTTCATTTCTTCGACCACAGCTATAGTATCTATACCACAGAACTTGGAGGGTGCAACAATGTCTTGCAGTATATTATCACCCACATATAAGCACTTTGGATTAGATTTGCCGGTTTCCTTTTTGAACAAGTTATGCAATTGATTCCAGTTACCTTGACTATAGATGTTACCGAGATGTATGTTTTCGACGATATCACATTCTTTGGACATTAGAGAATCAGTATTGTAGAATGGTCGGTCAGAAGAGAAAAATCCAGGTTTTCTTGCGTAGAACACCGCAATGTCAAACAGTTCTTTCCAATCAGCGCCTAAGGACTGAACGGCTGAGAAATTGGCATAATCCACATGAGACCCGGACACGAGGAACACTTTCTTTTTCCGCTTTAACTCCTTGAGCCAGTCAATGACGTATTCCGGACACTGATTGTAGTACAACGACGGAGTGGATTTGATATAAGAGAAATATTCTCCAAGGCCAGACGAAAAATTGTCCCTGGTGTACATGTACATCAAACCTTTGAGCACGTCCGGCCAAACGTTATAAACACCGGGTGGGCTTTGCCCGGCGGCAGCGTCGATACCGTCCACACAACGTCCGAATATCAGCGACACGGGGATGTCAAAGAAGTCCAACAGAGGTCTTATCTGTTCAGACATTGGTCCATTCCACGTGTCTAGAAAGTTTCGCGCGAACACTTCGGTTATCGACCACGTCCTGGTCGGGCCGTATGCGGTCACGATCTCCGCGTCGGACATGAACCGCGTGCCGTGAGTCGCCCTCAGCACGCGGCCACCGCCGTTAATCTTCAAAACGTTTCCCCGTTCCACGTCCAGCACCAAGCCTCTCTGACAGAACTCGAAATCGATCGGCTGCCGCAGATAGTCCGCCTCGTAGTTGTACGTGCTTATCAGGTATTCGGCCATCACATCGTAGATCATCTGCACCATCGGCTTGATCCGGTACTCGCACAACGTATTGTCCAAATCGAAACCCACGCAATCGTAGTCGTCCAATGTGAACATTTCTCCGACCATGGTAGACATTGATTATTTATTATTGTTGAGGTGGAAATTATAATTTACTATTCTGTTTCCGACAAGTTTCGGTTCCGAACAGTGTACTCCTTCGGTCGCCGACGCAAGTAGATAACGAGTTATCGATTCCGGATGTGTAACACGCCTTTTTTCTTAACCTGAAAAACAATAATTTGCACGTGCTTTCTCTGTACGTTTTAATTTCAAACAACTTTCAAATAATTTTCTTGATAGTTTTCACCCGAACTCTGGACAGTAGACGTCGATTGTAATCTAAGAAAATGTGAGTACCTACCCTTTACTAACCAATATAATAATATCATAATAAGAATATGTATCATCCTTACACTTTGATGTGATTTGCGATCGCAGAATAGTGGAATACTATATTCCTCCTTGTCGCCCTTCGGTTGTCTGACTCGCACTTCAACTAATCGGTGTTTCATTGATAACGTCGCATTATCAATGTTTTTTAATTTTTTCTTTAGAGACAATCGAGGGATCATCGTAATACGTTTGCCCGTCTAATTATTAACGATGGTCTGTACGGACGACGCTTGATAATATTAATAATGGCATTTATTGTTATGACATTGCCACTTTTTGGTTAAATCGAAATTATATTTGTTGTCGAATTGAACTTTTCGTGAGCGCCGTGGCATAATAATATTATCATCATAGTGGTATTATATTTAAATAGATAATAACTTATTGATAAGGAAAAATGCAACAAGTAGCGACATTATCTTTAACATTCACCTGTTGGACCGCGATAGATTTTTAAACTAACGAGTTATGTATAATTTACCATAAGATGATTATTGATTTATGGTGTTTAATGGTGTTATTCAAATTTGTTCATAGGGAGAGGGGATGGTGTAAAAATAATACACTCTAAAAACTTTTTTTTTTTTAATTCATCTTTTCCCAATAATCAAACATCTAAAGATATTTATAGTAAAAATTATTGCACCTTATACAAGACAATTTTTAAGATTTTCAAATGAAATAATTATAATAAAATATGAATAATCTCAAATTACGTGTTGAAATAATAAAAATTTGAATGAAATATATGGAAAAAAGCTTACATAGAACTAAAATACACTGACCTACAAGTCGGATCTTCTTATATAATACTTAAATGATTCAAGACTGGAAAATCAATTGTATTAAAAATGAAATTGATTACATTCGTATTTATTAGTTAGTGTTAAGATATCGTTTTGATAAATCTATCTCTAAACCTTAGCAAAATGCAGAACAGTAGTATATTTATACAAATTGAATGTTTTTTCTTAAAATTCCCACGACTCAAGTTTTAATTATTTAAGTAGTAAGCACTCTGGTTTTTATGTTTTTAAATTTATAAGAATAGTATATTGCATTTTAATGAGCTTTCATTAAACTTTTAAATCTAAAATTATTATTTAATATTTTAAGAGAAATAATATAAACGCAAAAATAGTGCTTGTTCAATATCTGGTTAGGTTAGGAGTTCTTATACCTATTTACTATTTGATGTTGATTTAGTATCTGAAAGTTAAATAGGAAAAAATGATCTTAGTAAAATCTATCGCTTCGCTGAGAATCTATAATATTCATATAATAAAAATGAGTACATTGTGAAATATCTTAGATATTAATCTACTTTCTATTAGAATATGACGAAGCATAATTAAAATTAGTCTATGTTTATAATGTCTTTCTATGATAACACTATTCTATAGTATTTATATTTCCATGATATCTAATTTAAATTAAAAATCATTATTTAGATATTTGATGTGATATTTACTATACGTCTTACTTGCATACATAATGATTAGAAAAACTGAAAGTATTATAATTCGTAACATATTGTTTTATAATACTTCCCACTGTTACTATTGGAAACTTAAGGTATATAAAAATAACAATAAAAAAAATTTCCGTTATCCCGTTGTCATTTTAAATAATTTATCACGAGGACTTGTAAGTTTAATCCGAATTACATAATAATGAAATGTAAAGAGTGAGATGCAAAAAATGTATATTTCTCCGCCCACATTTGCTGTATTAAACATTAATAGTGATGTACTATTTTCTAAATTTGAACACAACAATTAAAGTCTAACTTTTTTTTTTTTTAAATCGATGTCGCCACGAGGACAACTTTCGCATTACTTCCGTGAAAGTCTAACTTAAAATCAATCCTTAGTATGTTCATCGAATTCAAAAATATTATGTTGAAAACGTATTTATTTCATTTCAATACACATATTTGTAATTTTTCATGAAAATATATTGTTATTTATTTACTCAAAAATCTTTTTTTGACTTATACAGAATAGTTTTGTTAAATATATATTAGCAATGTACCAAAATGTAAATCTGTTATGACAGAACAATATAGATAATAGGCATATATGGTACTAAAAACAATTTATATTGTTATATGTTATTATTGTTAATTGTTTAATATACCATGTTGATAATCATAAACTAAAATGGCTGTAAGTGTAATATCGTTGGTCTACATTTATTCGATTTTCCATCGGTTTCACGATGATAATATTAAATCGTCAATTATGTGAACCAGTCCATTAATCGTCATTATGTCCGTTTCGATTATTTCTGCGTTGTTGACCTAGAATAAAGATTGTAGTCACAGTGAATAATTTCTAAAAGGTTTAAAAAAAAAGAACTAAGTTCTTAAAAGACGTTTATTTGTGTTGTACCGTGAACTTATTGTTCCTGTTCACTATGCGAACGATTTCATTTTTGGTTTGTATTTCATACTGCCAACGTTCTTTGAACAATTTCGTTGGTAGAATGCGATCGGCTTGATGATTGTTCAAGATTTTTCGCAGATGCGACGGATTATTGAATATCTTATTCAACTCGATATCTCCAAGTTTCTCAAACGCGTCGTCCGTTGGTATGAAATACGTGTTTTGGCTACCGTAAAAGTCATATGACGTCCCAGCTGTGACACCCAACAAGTCCATCGCTCGCGTATACAAACTGCGTAAAATACCATAGCTCAAAATATTTTTAACTTTTTTTTTTTATTATTCACTCCTCCTTAAGTATAAAAACTAGGGAAGGACCGAATATTCGGTAGTTATTCGGTATCCTGCCTATTCGGTCAATATTTTGGGATTAATTTATATTCGGCTATTCGGCGTATTTTATTAATATTCGGTCAAGAATACAATTTAAGTACTTGATATTTAAATTTTTAAATTAAATAATATAATCATTTATTGTTATTTGTTCAATTTCTTTTTAGATATTGTATTTATAGTTTATAAATGGTTTAACATTTTTAGAATAGTCCAAAGATACATTTTATAAAATATTATTAAGTGAAATCGATAAGAAAAGCTCTCATATAGTCATATTATAATTTATAATTAATAAATACTAAATATTAAATAGTAATATAAGAGGATCTCATACTATCTTGTCAAAAATTAAAATTATAATTTATAATAAATACATTTTCTAAGTTGTTATGAAATAAAATTGTTTTGAAAAGTATATTGTTGTACGTCTTTAATCTGTTTAATCTTTAATCTTTATAGCTTATACGTATGTACTATGTAGTTATATTACTAGTTACTATGTTTGATATCAATATTCTTTTTAATATTCTGCACCAAATACCGCCGAATATTCTGTACCGAATAACGTCGAATATTCTATGCCGGATCCCGAATAATATTAATTTATATAACATTCGGTATTTTTAGGTGTAGAAAACAAAATATTCGGTATTCGGTTTTTCCAATATTCCTAGTTCAGCACATCCCTAATAAAAACTGTATTGCGCGCTTCATATAGTATCCAAAATTCAATTAGATGTATTCATTCTGTTACGTATTATCGTTTTATTATTCATGTGTATGAAGTAGTGCTCTTGATACCCGGGTACCCGGGTAACCGGGTTTTACGGTATTACCCGATTTACAAAATTTCGGTACCCGTTATGGATCGGGTTCCCATTATGATTTGTATACTCATTACTAGAGCTGGGATTTGTATGTAAATACATATTTTTTTTAAAACACAATAAATTAATTTACTATTGTTTCACATGATTTACAATAAATTAAGAAATATTTAATTTTACATATTTTTACATATTCCGTAAATTTTGACAACAATTCCAATATGTATTTATAATTCGATAATAGTAAAAGTGTATATAAGAATATGAAAGTATTAATAACTAGACTTTAGTCTATCTTATCTGTTTCTGTTCGATAACCATAGCTTAATGATCTTAGGTATGTTAAGGTATGTATATCTTAGATTATATTTTTTATATTTTCTTAGATATTTTTTATTCGAATAATTGTGTAATGTATAATTTAATACTGATTATCTCTTAGGAGTTAAGACTTAGCTAAACCGTTAACGTATATCAAAAACCATCGGATACTCGAAAATGTTGGGTAAGGCAGGGGTGGGCAACTGGCGGCCCGCGGGCCGCATCCGGCCCGCGAGCCTTTTTTATCTGGCCCGCGCTACATTTTCAAATTGCATTGGGTATAGATATACAATTTTAAACTTTATCGTCTAAACTCTATAATCTATAATGTCTAGTATAGTGTATACTCTATCTTATCGATATAATAATTGTTATCTGGTATTGAACATTGTTAAATGTATAAATGTCACAATATAGTTATAGTAGGTATATACACACATATGGATACGTATAGATTTTAACCATAGCTGTTTGTACCGATCTATTTAATTATATCAGTTTCTTCGTATCGTACGTGTCGTGCTGTCGTTGAATTTATTGTTTACGTTGTTTGTAGTGCCCAATAATGTCCGCAAAAAAGCGTAAAATTGATGATGAAAATAGAACTTTTAATACCTCATGGGAGAATGACTATTTATTTATTATTAACAAACAAAAAAAACCTCAATGTCTAGTTTGTTTAAGCGTTATTGCGGTCTTAAAAGAATATAATTTAAAAAGACATTACATGACAAATCATTTTTCCAAATATGAAAAATACATTGGTGATGCAAGAGAGAGTGTTGTAATTGATCTCAAAAGAAAACTTCAATCACAACAAAATGTGATGACAAAAGTAACAACTTCACAACAATCAAGTTTATTGGCTTCATATATAATTTCTAACGAAATAGCAAAATCTAAAAAATCGTTGAGTGATGGTGAATTTGTTAAAAACTGTGCGATAAAAATGGCTAAATCAATTAACGAAAACAAAATTGCCAGTGAATTTGAAAAAATATCACTTTCAAGACGCACAGTGACACGACGTATAGCTGACACTGATAGTGCCATTCGTAAGACATTGCAAACTATTATGACGGATTGTGCATATTTTTCGATTGCACTGGACGAAAGCACAGATGTTTCAGATGTAAGTCAACTTTTGATATTTGTTAGAGTTATATCTCCACAGTTTGAAGTGTATGAAGAGCTATTAGAATTATGTTCTTTGCATGGAACTACCAAAGGAAGTGATATATTTAATGCAGTAAAAAATGCGATTGAACCATTTGGTGGATTCAAAAAAATGTCATCGATTGTGACAGATGGTGCCAAAGCTATGGTTGGCAAAAATATTGGTTTTGTTGGTTTATTACGCAAATCTAACGTTAATGTTCCTGCTATACATTGTATCATTCATCAGGAAGCGTTGTGTGGAAAAATAATGAAACTTGACGGAGTTATGAATACTGTATTTCAAATTACTAATCTTATTAGAGGAGGCAACCGTAGTTTAAACCACCGTAATTTTATTACATATTTGGAAGAACTTGATTGTGAGTATGGTGATTTACTATTACATACGGATGTACGCTGGTTAAGTCGTGGAAAGTGTCTCGAACGTTTTTTTGTTTTGAGAAAAGAAATACTTGAGTTTCTTACAACGAATATTAAAACTGACACTACGTATTTGGAAAACCAAATGGTTGATAAACAATTTCTATCTTCATTGGCATTTTTAACTGATATTTCTCAACATTTAAATAAATTAAATTTACAACTTCAAGGTAAGAAACAAACAATTTCTCAAATTGTTGGATTTTTAGATGGATTCAGAAAAAAGTTGGTAGTTTTTAAAAATTTAGTTGTTGAAAAAAAACTAATACATTTTCCGTGTTGTGAAGTTATAAAAATAGAATTTAACAATGAGTTTAATTTTGAACAATGCATTACCCACTTGGATGAATTAACTGTAGAATTCGAAAGACGAAAGTTGAACTTATGCGCCCTCAAATAAATTTGTTTAATAATCCAATGATAGTTGAAATTGAAAAGCAAGATGCTGAACTTCAATTAGAATTGTGTGAGTTGCAAACAGATCCATCATTATTATCTACAAAAGAGATTGACATAAGCTTTTGGAAAAAATTACCTACTCTAAAATATCCACTTTTACGAGAGTTTGCATTAAAAATGTTATCCATGTTTGGAACTACTTACATTTGTGAATGTACATTTTCGAACATGAAACATATTAAATCAAAACATAGAAATCGAATTACAGATGAAACATTAAGTCACCTACTTCGTGTTTCTTCGTCCGAAATAGAAGTCGATTTTGCCGCGTTGTCATTAGAAGCCACACATCCTCAAAACTCTCACTAAACTGCAAATAACTATTTATATTTTCATTATAAACAAAATAAATGCTATTTAAAATGTATATTTTGAATGACCTTTTTTTTTTTTGCTTTCTATGCTCTGGCCCGCTATATTTTAAATTTCTAAAAATTGGCCCTATAGTAACTTTGAGTTGCCCATCCCTGGGGTAAGGGGTACCGGGTACCCACTACCCTAAAACATTGACTACCCACAAAATTGGGTATTACCCGGATAAACGGGTACCCGGGTATTACCCACATCAAATCAAGAGCACTAGTATGAGTGTACACTGCATGTTATTATAACAATAAATAAGATGACCAGTGTCGTAAGAGTAGTATGTACAAATGGTATATATAAAATCTAAGATATGTATTATACATCGTCGGTTGTACTTGATATGTAATGATCAGAATAAACAAGTACATACAACAATTTCGCGTCTCCCTGACCAAATGTTTAAGTTTTCACAATTGGAGTATAATTTTACTACAACTCTGCGTGCACATTTAGTGTACTTTGCCAATTTGCGAGCGATATAGGGATTTTAGAGAGGTGATGTGTGATCACAGCTGTTGTGATGGCTAGGAGAATTACCTGAAACTGTTGTTTCCCTTTACAAGGTCTTCGACGCATACTACCGGAGGATAAAGTACTTCGTCTATCACGTGAACGGCCCCGTTGAAGCCGACTGGTGTTTGAAAATCGAGTCGGCGTCCTTCGACTCCGAATTCGTTCTGGACACACTGAAGACGCAGTTGTTTCCCGCGGGTAAAGCTGTCGACGACTTTGCCGTCGTAAATGTTTTCGGCTGTTATTAGCTCCTTTCCCACGTGGAAGTCCACAAACGATTTAGCGACACTTGAATCGGATCGGATGTAATAAAGTTCCATGGAATTCATGCCTACAGTGTACGTGTAGATCAAGAAAAAAAAACACGTTTTGTCAATTATAAATGTATATCACGCTATTGGGTAACGACCGGTTGTCATCAATCTTATATATGGATTTCGTACGTGATACGTAGTATACTGGACTTTAAAAAATGGTTTCCAATCTTTTTAGACACTCGGTACGTATAAATTACAACTCACATCTTATAGCTTTGTTGGTCGGTGCAAAAGCGGTTAGCATATTGAAGTTTTCAAACGTTTGCGTGAGTCCAGCGATATTTATGATCTGAACGAATTCGCTTAGTCCCAAATGTTGCATTGTTTGCAACATCGATCTCCCTGAAAAAAAAAAAAAAACGTCAATAGAATTTATAACAGCTGTATAACACAACAGAATCTTGTTGAAACGTTATATTGTTACAATATGTGTTGGTAAATTTTATTTTTCTATAACATACGGGTATTTGTTTTAAACAATAAAAATATTATTCTGTTATTATTATTTTTTCATTTACTTTTATAATATTAAGTACATGGAATAATACGCTGTTTTATGTAATACACTCCAACTGTTTACCTTCCTCGGTGCTTAGAGCGAAATTTATTTGATACAGCATACCGTTCGCCGTAAATTTCAAATCGTTACCGATACAATGTCCTTGTACCGTTATCGAGTTTATCCCGTCACAACCGAACTTGACATAATGTTTGTCCACTAGACTTTTGACGTAAAGATCTTCAGTTACTGCACTCGGGCAAATCGGTGTTGGCAGCAGGTGTTTTAAGACAAATGCTGTATGGTGTTAAATAAAACAGTATTATTAATTATTAATGATTGATCATATTATGTATTTTTTTTTAATATTAAAACATAATTTGCATGTTTTTGTAATTTGTTATAGAATACTATTTTATAATGCATATCGTTAAATTTAATAATACTAAATTGAAAAATTACTAAAGGATTTTTAACAAAGCATTCTGGGTATTTATCAGTATTTAAATACTAATTGACGGTTTTCATTCTAGACTCTAGAGGCTTGAATATTTAGATTTTAACATTATATTTGTAATATGGGTATACTTGTCTGAAACATCTCTAAATTTAACAAAAATTTGTTTGCGATGGATGTAGATTATGATTGATACTAGTTAATGAAACGTTTGCATTCAATAGGGTGTGACGCTGAGTATGTTTTGACATATCGCCATAATATGGCGGCCATATAGGTTTACAGGTTTTGAAAAATTTACTTTGTATTGCAATAAAATAATATTTGTTTTAAATGTTAGGTGATATAATTATGAATATTTTGTGTAATATTTTATTATTTTTATATATTGACAACATTGAATACTATTATTTTTTTTACACGTTCATACCCTTGCTAAGTGTTTCATCGTTTAGTATCCTTCGGAGTTGGCTTTGTGGGAGAAGTCGTTGTAACGCAATATCGGTCGGAACCATAACCGTAAGTGACTGAAACGTTTCTTTTAGACTCTGATGCATACGCGAAATTTCAATCATTTTTGAAAATATCGTCAATTCTCTGTTCTGCAATGTCAATATTATTACTGGTATTATCAATAATGAAAAATATTAAATTTTCTATGACCTGATTGATAATCTGTACTAAATTTCGGTTTGAGTAACTGTAAGGGTTTAGTACGGTGTTTATTAAATGTACCACTCCATTTTGTGCAATTCGATTCTTTCGCATTAAAGTAACGCAATTTATTGTTTCTATCTGTAAAATGTAATCTAATTAAGATTAGTGTTCTTCGAAAAAAATACTAGTTCAGAACTTTGAATAATTTATTACATTACCGTTGCGATGTACACTAATGTTGGTTAAAATGTTTGAAATAAAATTTATATAATAATTATAAAAGTCTTAGATACATTAAGTATTGAAATTAATACATTTCTAAAAAACATATTTTTGTTTACATTATTCGTACACACGACGTGTACTTTTTAAACCCTTTAATTTAATGTACGACTTGTAATATGCTTTACCGAAAATACACCTTTACGTACATGTATTTTAAATCACGAATTATGCTTCGGAAATGTCGCTTACTTTAGTGGAGTACTTATTAAACCTCAATTTCGATCCGCTGTGTAACGTATTGAATATTTCGTTAACCGATGCGTTGTGGGTTACGATCCTCCGGGGTACCACGTGGTATCTAAGTATCTCGGAGGCCGATTCGTACGACTCCAACGCCGCTCCGAGCGCATCGTCCATATTCTAATTGCACGATGAACGAATTTGATTAAACGGTCGGCACAACATTACCACGATAATAGGGTGAATGAAATTACCGTGAAAGCTTCGTCGGTGGGAACGAACAACGTGTACGGGCCGCTTTTGGTCAACAATTCGTACAAACCGTTTTGTTGGACGTACTGGACGAACGTGCGGGCACCGAGTTCTCGAGCGGTTTCCAACACGTTCTTTGGCGATTTTACTGCGAAAACGTTTTCGACAGGTTCAACCACACGACAAATACATGCTCTACGGCGGTTATGTTTGAATAGTCGTTCACTTACCTACGGTGCATCCGAAACGGCCGTTATTCGTCGACTTGAACCCTTCGCAGCAGTCGTACCTCAGAGCTCTACACAGGGACGGGCAACAGAAAAGTAAACATATGGATTAGTGAAAATGAAAAAAATAAACCACGGCCGACTCATCGGGCCGACGGGTATAGACGGGGTAGGAATAGTAGCCACTCAACGTGTTCCGTCCGCAGGTCTGCTGCTGGCGGTTGTCTTGCAAGCTGCGCTCCCGGTACGCGTACGCTCCGTTGCCGGACACCGTCTCCTCGAACGCGCACACGTTGGGCCTGGAAAAATCAAACGATGGTTGGTACGGCGGTCAAAGCCAGTCGCGTTTCGACCGGAAAAACGAGCAATTATACTTGTAGAGTACAAGTACAAGTACACGTATACGTGCAGTTCCCGGGGTACACGCACGCAATGCAAGTCCGACCTTACGTGCGTACGCGTATGTCGCGGAAACTGCGTGCAGCTATCCCGTTGCCCGCCGCGATTTGTACGTTCTAGACGATCGCGTTTCGGGGGCGAATCGATGCGATTCGCCGTTTGGTCGATTTCATACGATAACGGTATTATACGTGCGAGGCGTATGCGAGCGCATAATTAAGACTCGTTCAAACGTTCCCGAGTAGTGTGACGTTGTTTTTTTAATACCTATAATGCACTGCGACCGGAAACGCGCGTTCACGCGCATGGAATATATTTTTATTACGGGTTTTGGAAACGAATATCAGATAAAGTTTGTTTTCCGCACGTTTTCTACCGTACAGTTCATGCTATACGAAATCGTGGACAGAGAATGATGTTCACTTTTATCGTTCGAAAAGTGGGTAACGCGATAAAAATGCATGTATAGTAGTATGTTCAACGAATACGAGTATATTGCATTAATTATTGTACGAGCTTTATTGTAGCGAATACCATCATAATAATACGCGTTCTACTACGTTCTGATCGTTTCCCATAATACGGTTATCGTTTATGTTTTCGATTACATAAAATCTTATGTCAATCGTCCGTCTAATGTATTATTGTTTAAGGATCGTAAAAATAAAGGATACGGTTATTGGTCAGTATAAGTACCTATTATCTATGTAATAATAATGGTTTACCCATATTTGTGAAGCGTAGTGTTTCTGCTGTGATAATTTCCATAAACCGCATCATACGTCAACATTAAACTCGTTAAAACAATAGTTATAATCATGGTTAACAATTAGTGTTGTGAACTTTTTGAATAATAAAATGATTATGGTAATTGCAAACTAGCGGGCGGGCTTTATATATGAGATTTTGACCACCGGATAACTGTATAACTGTCAAAGTAATTAAGAAAAAGTAAAATAAAAAAAAAACCCAATGAATTCGTCTTTGACCCATATTGTTTTATTTTCAACTGTCAACTTTATACTTCAGCACGTAGTACCCGTGATACAATTAAATGTGTGTTGTTTCACTGTGCGTGTATGCAATTGAACTGCATTTGGATCGTTGATTTCTTTTGTCATGATTTTACATTAACCTAAATCTTTTCCGTCGCAGAGTGAATCATGAACCGGCCTATTTGGACATTGCCTTTGAGTAAACCTATGATCAATAAGCTGAACAAACTAGGATACAAATGTTGTGAAGATTTGATCGACTCACTGGGTATAATATTCAATTTTTATTTAATACTACTTATTCGTTTAAGTATATGTCCGAAGACGTATAAATACAATTCATACAATTCGGTAATCATATGAATTATGTATTATTTATTCTAAATATTGTTAACAAAATTCGATAAAATTAAATATAATTATTTTTCTACGAACAAAAGTGTAATAACTTTAAAATTACTGTCATAATGTTATAGATGACCCTCAACAAAAATCAAAATTTTTGCAAAAACATTTGGAATCAGAATCTGACATTCGTGATATGCTTAAAGTCCCAAAACCCATGTGTGCTGCAGAACTACTAGTAAGTGAAAATAGAATAGCAATTATTATTTGTTTATGATCAGTTTTGAACAAAATGTGTAAAATATGGGTCTCGTGTTTGTAGAAACAAATCAATCTTTAATACTGTTTATTATAAATTATAATATAACAATAAATCATACATTCTTTGTATTAAACTTAAAAAGGAAGAAGAATGTGAATGTATAGCTACTTTTTGCAAGGCTATAGACGAGCTTTTAAACGGTGGCGTTCAACTTGGACGAATAACGGAACTGTCTGGAGCTCCAGGATCAGGAAAAAGTCAATTATGGTATGCATATTCTTATAGTCCCATTTAATTTTACTCCCAATAAATTGTATTCTGATTTTATTTCATTTTTCTTAACAATTTTCAGTATGCAACTCTGTGTTTCTGTTCAAATACCTGCATGCTTCGAAGGTTTACAGTCCGAAGCCATTTACGTGGACACCAATTCAAATTTTTCACAACTCCGATTAACAGGTATGTTAATGTATGTACAGGTATGTACTTTACGAATAAATTATCCTTTTATGTATAATTAAATTTAAGAGCTATTATTTCAGTATTATTTTAATTAAAGTATGAACACATAATAGGTGTGCGTGTAAGTTTACTAATTCGTTCGAATCTTCGGGTAAAAATTGTTCATAGTAAATGCTTCACCAAAGATTCGACATGTAATATAATTATTTTGTTTCATTATATTTGTTGAGTTTTGTATACCTAATGAACTTTAATTGAAATTTTTATTCTGATGTAAAATAAGTAATTAATACAAAACGTAAATAATAAATATTTCATAAATCTTGTTTAACTTTTCGTGTAAATGTATATTTCGTGTATGCAATTATACACGCATTAAACAATGGCATATTACAAATACTAAATTTACCATGTACAAACACAGTTTAATCCCACTGTGTTTATCGATGTATCTTATTTGTAAACTTGATATTATCAAAAGGTTCGTTTGTTTTCAGAAATGATTGACGGTTTCCTTGACCATGTTTCTAAAGTGTTGTCGGGACCCAATGATTTCAAAGGAGCTAACAGCGAATTGCTAAAGAGTTTGACTGCCGCTGGCATGCTGAGTAAAATACACAGGGTTCAAATGAATGACCTAAACCAACTGCACACTTTGTATACAATCCTCGAACAGCATCCAAACGTATATTATTTATTATAACAATCATAACTATAGTATACAATTTATATTATTATTGTTATTGTTATTATAAGTCACTTATGTTGACGTGTTTTATCTTGTCATTTAAGGTAAAATTAATCGTGGTGGATAGTTTTGTCATGCCACTGTACACAATAGAAAATTCGACGAGGAAGAATATGGTCGTTCACAGTGCTCTTGATTTATTACAATCGATCGCCTCTAAGTACAATCTAGCTGTAAGTGACGACATAGTTATTGTTATGTTTTAATTTTCACGAAAATTAAACCCACTACAATATTTCTCGATTTTAGTTATGCTAGTAAACCCAAAGAAACAAACATTTACCTCTATGTATGTATGTGTACATAAACGTTTTAGTTTTGACGAATAGAAATGTAATGATTATTGGACAATATTGTTCTGTTTAGATCGTTCATTTTAAGGAGTGTACATACTCATATGCGTTTATATTTTGTATTTTTATTGCTGAAATGCGACTGAAGACTATTTACATGTGATTATATATCAGGGTCAATTATTTTTGCAGGCATTTAATATACCTTCTTCTTGAAAATGGTATGCTTTATTCGAGACATTTAAAAAGCCATCAGATATTTTTATGGGATTGTTTAATCGGTTTAAAATTGGTTTACATATTTTTTTAGGTTTATCATAATTATAAGTATTTTTAGATTAATTTTTTTATGTAGACCAGTAATATTAATCGTTATAAATATTTAAATACCGTAAATATACACAAGCTTTAATGATTTTCCTTTTCTAAATTTATAATTAATTCTGAACTTCTATTATAAATTTAAACAAACTGTATTTGTATACTCATTTTATTTTTTTAATATTAGTCGGTTTTAATGAATATATTTTATGAATTTTTAGGTTTTCTTTTTTTTAACTATTGTAATGTGGGAATAAATAGATTTAATCTTGTAATAAGATTATTTTCTTTATCAGATATATCCTTTCTTCGATAGTGCGTTTCAAACCCACTGCAGGTTCCATTTTCATAAGTATGTTCACATATTCCTGTTGTGAAAATATTAATTTTTATACTTGTTTTCGATCTGTAATTATATAATTATTATTATATATATTATTATAATTATTATTGACTCGACCATTGTTATCTTTTATTATATTTTAACAGTGGGTGTATCTACTAACATGTAGGTGTAATTTTGTATAGGAAAATCATATTACTTTTATTTCCTTTTGAAAAAAAAATAATAATTTTGACAACCGAATATATTTACATTGTTTTTGGTATATGCTATGGATTCACAACAAATTAATCTGTCATAATAGGTTGTATTAACGAACGACCTGACTACTGTAGTGCACGAAAAGAGTACAGAAATTTCCTCGGCATTAGGGGAAACATTTGCTCATCGCGTCCAATACAGACTTTTGATGAGCAAAATTCCAAACAGTTCAAATGGATATACGGCTTTATTGAAGAAAAGCGTGGAGCACAGCCGATCTGCCGCTCAATTCGCGGTGAGTATATTATATTATACTGCAATGATTAATATTTTCATACACGCAGCGTTCAACGTACATAATTTATTACTACCGATTAATTTAAACAATAAATTTGGAAGACAACGTATTCTTGCGCACAGTTAGTCGATTATTTATTTTTTTTTTCCTCGTCAAAGGCCATGATTTTTGACTGAAGTTAAAAACGAGGTTTTGTTCTTGATTAATTAGATCGCTGTATAACGGTTATGAGTAAACGCATATATTTGTGACCTATAATCATTACATAATTCTCGAATTCCAATAGTCATTGTACGTACGTTTGTTAATTTGTTTTCTAGTTTAGTCAAGTTGCTTGCACCTGACTGGTCAATAATCTCAAATGATTAAATAATACACACATACACGCGCACACACACACACACACGTATACCTATTATATATATGTAATTCTGGCGTGGAACTTAATTCACTTGTTGAAAAATTACAGCTATCGCTCGTAGAATTCACAATTATGTGACTTGGTACGCATACTTTATTTCTTGGACGTTGTTTGGATGATGAATATTTAGAGTTCTTACAATTTGCAGTAATTTAAGTGTTTTAAAGATAATATGAGGCCGTTTTAATAAAAATTAAATTACCATTAGAGTCATATGTCTGCATGTATAATATATGTATTGCCACTTTATCAAAATAATTGTTTAAATAATAATATGTGGTGGTGAATTGAAATCGAATTTCCGTTTATAAATTATTAAGGTTATTTTTAACAGTTGTACTATATATAAAAATCATATGCATACATGAATTATAAATATTTTCAGTTCGTCAAAACAATTGTTCAAATAATAATACGCGTTGGTGAATTGAAATGGAATTTCCGTTTGTAAATTATTAAAGTTATTTTGCACCGCTATATATGTTTGATCAAAATTCAAAGTTTAAGATTATAATGTATTTGAACGTTTATTATTTTCATTGTCATTATCTTTTGTGAATTTTTTACATTATTTAGTGCACATCACATCGGTTTGAATTTATGAATTAATTACATATATGACATGTATGGAATATACGTTTTACCGCTACCTATTGCGGTGACTATACATTTATATTAATTATATTATAGTTCAAGCATATTATGGGTAGTAGGTTTTGTATTGAACACATATATGAAGTACATATGTTTGGATTTGATCGCTATCGGTCTAAAAGTATTTTTTGTTTTGTTTTACAGATTTCATCGGAAGGAGTGCGCGATATGCGTACGGAGCAACAGTAAAAATAGGAATGCTGTGGAATTAAAATAATAATAACCGTTCCATGTACATTGTGTATAAATAGTATAATATTATGGGTGCACAGATAGACACACACACACACACACACACATTCATATACACGTATACGATAGATAATAATATGAATTACAAATAAAGGAAAATATAAAATAAAATCGGAAAAAATGATCAAAAGACGTGTACTTAGTTTAACGACCTGGATTATTAAAAAAAAAAAAATGTATACATATACTTAGAAAGTAGCGTTCGTTCGTCTCTTCGCGCGCATGCACATTTATACGTTTTATAACGGTGTACAATATACAATGGTGTCACCCGGCACCTATTATTATTATTTGTGCGCCATTCATGTGTCTCGGAAAAAGGCTTCCGAACGACGACGGAAAGCGAGTTAAAAAATAATAATAAAAAAAAAAACTGCTTATAATAAGTGTCCATATGTATTAACCGCGATGATGTATTGATTTGTGCGTGCGTACTTTGTAAGCAAACTCACTGTATTTCTTCGTGACCCATATGTTTCGTGAAAAGTCGACGGCAAGACTAATAATACGTAAGCCTGCCAGTGTATTGTAGCCTGTTGGTGTCTAATAGGCTGTCTATATTATATTCAGTGGTTGAAGTGACTTGAAATAGGTATGAGTACGGAATACGTTATTATATAATAAACAAATTTAAATGTTGAACGTAATACTCGACTTTTGGCGAAAACACTCATTACGCATTTGTGTGTATACGTTATATATGTTAAAGTGATTTCAGTTCAAAAAAAATATCATACAAAAATTAAAAATGTATTTTATTAATACAGGATGTACTCAACGATTAATTTGCAATTAATTTCGTATCGTTTTAATAAGTATTTAAAATAGTTCTATTAACCAGCAATAATATATTTTCTTCATCCTTCTTGTTGTTTTTTCTTCAGTTATCAAGCGTTGATCACTTTCGCCCCCCAAACTTCCACCTTTTAAGGATCCTACATTTCCCATATTCTCATTAATTATTTCCTCGTATCGTTTTTTTTCCATCGTTCGTTTGTTGGCTTCCTCACCAAACTAATCTTTTTGTTCGTTTTTTCACTTGTGTCGATGTATTTATGTATTTATGTCGATGTGGCGTGTATTTGCTAGAAAAGTTGAAAATATGCCTAATACGTTAAAACTTTATTAGAAGTACAATACATAATATACATAATACATAGTATATATTATATACTACTGGAAATAATAATAATATTAATATTGTATATTAATTATATTAATTATACATGAGTTAATTTTGTATAATATATAATTGATTGTTACCTGGACTTTATCAGTATTATGTCTATGTAAAAATACATTTTTTTTTATATATTATAGCACTACAATAATATATATATATATATATATATATATATATATATTTATATATATTTATTTTTATGTATATATACTACAAATAAGTATATATAACACGTAGCCACTGGCGTAGACAGGTGGGAGGGTCGTAGCCATTTTCCTCCAACAACGAGATACCATTTTCTTAACTGTCCATTTTCCTCAAAAAAAAAAAAAAAGTTGGGTTGCATTTTCCTTCATACTATTTTTGACTAAAATTATGTCTATTATCTTCCAATACTTTGTTATATTTATTTTCTTTAAACAGGTATTTGTTGCTGAAATGTCCTATACTTATAAAAAAATATAATATTATAAACTGTAATGATTTCACTATATTTTTAATTTTATATCTTATATATAACATATTGTCTGGTTACGTTAACACCAACCACATATTATTATTTTATTTATTGATTGATGCATTTTTATAGACGTGCGTACTTGTTTATTATACTCTTGTTTATCATTTTCTTTTTAGCCACCCGCCAAGTTCGGAGCATACGGTGTATTATTATATTATAGTTATACATAAAATAATTAATTTGTTCTTTTATTTCTGTTTTATCATTCGACAGTGATTGACGATTTTATTATTTTATTTTTTGGAGGAAAATGGACCCTCCCGGTTTTAGGTGTTTAACCCCCCCCCCTCCCATATTGTCTTTCCAATTATAATAAATGTATTATTTATATAATTGTATATTTATTTTAATAATAATGAAAATATATGTGTGTATATATATATATATATATATATATATATATATATATAAATAATTTTTATATTGAGGTGTTTATAACATAAATACTCAAACTTTTATACCCTCCCAAAACAAGATTATGTTTAAAGGGGAGTTGCAAACATCTATCTTTCATATTTCTACTCATATATTTGTATAAATGTATGTTGTTTTTTCTAAATAAAATTATTAATATTATTACTATAACTTTTTTTTTTTTTTTAACAAAATTTTATATTACGCTATCTGTTACAATTAATGAACAATATGCTTAAGTGATAAAAATAATAACAAAACAGACAGAAGAGACTGAGGGAAGAGACCTCCCATCGGAGGTACTTCAGCATGAATATAAATTTAAGATTTTAATCCTAAAATAATAATAATTATAATAATAATAATAATAATAATAATGATACTACAATGAGTACAATAATGAGAACATAATAGTTATGCCTTATGAGTAACAAAGATTATGGTAGTAGTGATACATATTAATATTATATAAGCAGGTCACGACACCATTGCCTTTTTAGTCTTTTGTGGGGATTTCCTGGAATAGTTGCAGATGATAGTTGGGCGATAAGGGGATTAGAATGATGTGTTAACTTTTTATTGAATCGTTTATAGTGGAGCTTGGCTAGTTCAGTGACGGTGGGTAAATTGAAGTCAGAATGAAGGGTATTATTTGAAACATAGAAGGGAGCTTTGGAGATGACGCGAAGGACTTTGGATTGTAACCTTTGTATACGGTTTGTATTTGATACTTTCGCTGAGCCCCATAGCTGCAAACCGTAGGACCAGATGGGTCTGAGTAGTAGTTTATATAGCAATAATTTAGTGGGTAGTTTAATATTTTTAGAAGTTAGGAGCGGCCGAAGAAGGCGAAAGCGGTCGTTAAGTATTCGAGTTTTATTTTTAATGTGAGCTGACCAGGTAAGTCGACGGTCGATGTTGACTCCAAGATAGCGTACACATTGGGCAGTAGGAAGGGGTTGGTTGTTAAGAAGGAGAGTCTGGCATACTCCTTGCCGGAGCGTAAAAGTACAATGGATCGATTTGGATTCGTTCATTTTAACTCCCCATTCCTTGTACCAGGCTTGGAGAAGGTTTAGGTGGTCTTGGACATAGCTGGAGGCTAGATGAGGATCAGAACTAGACGCTAAGATAGCTTTGTCGTCGGCAAAGTCACCAACAAGAGTATGGAGGGAATAAGGTTGATCAGATATATATATATATTAAATAGGAGGGGAGCTGTGACTGCACCTTGTGGTACACCGGCATTAATTAAAGTGGGAACAGAAAAGGCGGAACCTACTCGCACTGAGAAGAATCGGTCTTCTAAATAGGATTTAAGGATTAAATAGTAGTGACTAGGGAGAAGAATCTTAAGTTTGCATAAAAGACCAGCATGCCATACACGGTCGAAGGCCTGGGAGACATCTAGGAACGCACCAGTGCAATAAAGTTTCTCTTCCAGAGCATAGGAGATTTTGTCCACCAATCTGTGGACTTGGTGAATGGTGGAGTGGCTATTGCGAAAACCAAATTGCGAGTTTGGTAAAATGTTTGCAGTGTCGACAATAGGTAAAATACGTTTTAGAAGCAGTTTTTCAAATAACTTGGAAAGTATTGGGAGGAGGCTGATTGGTCTATACGAGGTCGGGGAGTCCGGGGGTTTTTTGGGTTTTAATATGAGAATTATAGTAGAATATTTCCAAAGAATAGGGAAATAAGATAGTCTGAGCATAGCATTGTAGATTTGTGTTAGGAATAAGATAGATTTTTTAGGTAGATTTCTGATTACTTCTGCAGTTATTAGATCAAATCCAGGGGATTTTTTTCCTGGGAGCTTTTTAATATTAAAGTATTTCACCAGGAGAGAAGGCTCGAGGAGGAGGGGACATCTGCAGTGGTGAGTTGAGAAAGCTTTCAACTTTTTGGATTTTGCTGGGTGATAGAATATTATAATGAGGTTGGAAGGTATTTTCTAAGTGTTTCATAAATATGTTTGATTTATCTTGGTCAGAGATCGCCCAGGTACCATCATCATTACGTAGAGTAGGGGGTGGATTATGAATACGTAATAGTTTCTTAGAGGCCTTCCAAAGTGAACCATCATTATGTGAGAGTGAAGATGCGTAGTTTGCATAAGCTTCGGATCTATGACTAGCAAGGAGGCGTTTGAGTTTTAGTGTAAGAGCGTTGTAGTAACGCTTATCGGATGGGTATCTGGAATGTTGCCAAATTGCTCGTGCACGACGTTTCAGTGATATGAGGGTCCTGATGTGTATAGGAAGATTAAATTCAGTCTTTCTTGGAGGTGGTTGGATTGCTGATTCCCAGACGGCTGATTGAATGTTATTTGTGAGTAGGTTAACAGCATCATCAATGTTAGAAGCGGTTTTTAGACAAAGTTTTAAATCGGTTTTCTCGGATAAGATGTGACCAAATTTTTCCCAATCTGTTCGATATTGAGACAGCATCGCTGAGTTGAGTTTATCAGGAGGTTGGCAATCTACTGAGAGCAATACAGGTGAGTGGTCTGAACACGGGTCTAACAAGTTTTGAGTTTGTGTGAGAAGACTATTTGGAATTTTGGTGACAAAAATATCTAAAATATCAGGCATTTTATGACGAGATGTTGGCCAATAGGTGAAGTTAGGTGGAGCGAGAATTGTGATATTAGAGTGGTAGGCAGTTTGAAGGAGAGAGTTACCTCTAGGGTTAGAGGCACGGCAGCCCCACTGAATATGCTTAGCATTAAGGTCACCCCCAACTATGTAATTATTATTTAAGGTGGATAGGAATTCGGTAAATTGATCGGGTGAGATTCTGTGTTTAGGAGGGCAATAAGCCGCTGCTATGGTAATAGGTATATTGTTGAGGAATAAGGAAACTGCACACGATTGAATGTGGTTTGTATGGAAGTTAGGTAATGGAGTATATGCGAGTGAAGCCCTAATATATATGGCTGCACCAGCGTGGGCAGAGTTGTCTGGATGATTAGCACGGTATGCATGGTAACCAGGAAAGTTTACATAGGATGTATTAGTAAAATGAGTTTCAGAAATAAGCACTATATCTATTATTACTAAAACTTAAAATTATAATATTGTATGTTCACAAGTTCACAACTGAACTTTGTTCTTGAATAAATCAATTGAGCAACCAATCTAACGACAACTAAAAAAAAAAACTAAATTTAATTTACCCTTAACCCCTCTCTTGAAAAATCCTGGCTACGCTACTGCTCGTTTCATTCCAATGAACTGATATGAGGGATGTAATCTTTCAACGTAATAAAGTTGTATATCACTTTATGAATCATAAATCAATCGACTGAAAAATACTTATAATTTAAAATATTAATTTGTATACGAGAATCCCACGACTATTATTGTATTATAATCGGCAATTGTGAAATAAATTTGCTAATACGTTATAGAGAAGTAACGATTATTACTATCATAAAAATATCCAATTGATGTGTTGTATCTTATGTGGACAAACACTATACCATGAAATACTAAATACAAATTCCATACAATTGGTGTTGTTCAGAATTAAACAGCTTTCTTTGGTGAACAGCTTATGTGAATATTTGTGTTTTCTCGTGTATTACGAGTATATTGATAAATATAATAGCAATTGGGGATTCTATTATACGCATTAATTCGTTCGATTTTTATAAACCGACTTTTAACGTATTTGAGACATTTTTCTAAAATACCCTTTAAATAATTATGAACAATAAATATTGATTATTATAGTTTGTAGGAAGTGTTTCATCCTACTGGATATTTTATCCTCAATGTGGGAATGAAGAGCTTTAAAACAATACACATATACTGTTCACTGCAAATAAATCGATGGGGGCGAGAGAGGATTATAGTATTGATCATAATTAGCTCGCGTACATCGTCCATTCAAGAATGACGTCGACTGTATCATACTGATTAAAAACATAACTGTAAGTACGAAAAAGACAAAGAACACACTTATACTACTTTGAATTTTGCTCCCGAGGCAGTGAATTGCTGTAACGGACGTTTAATTATACATGTATTAATATTGTATCTTGCTGCATTAGTTGTTCATTCAGTTTTATTCTGTTGAATCTAATTTTATATTGTAAATACTGTTATCCGTTCTGATAATGTTTACACGTGCATAGTTCATTGTATTCAATAACTTTATACATGCGTTGCTTTAAAAATTGGCTGTTTTTATTTCCATATCTATTTCTTAAGCATTTTAAAAATAAAAAGCATATTCATATAAATCGACCGCTTATATTTAACAATCGATTTTCTTTCAAAACGTATAATTTATAAAATGTGACTTTTAAGCAATTAATGTATTTTTAGTTGAACTTCAATTTCACTGATTAAAGTTTACTGTTTACGCTTCGATTTTTTTCTTTAGAATAGACCAAACACAAAGGTTTTCATATCACTTAATTATTTGAACTGTAAGTAGTATGTCCTTTAAGACGTGGACCCATCGAGAATATTTTGCACAGCTGTGGATTAACAAATCGACGAAACTTGGGGTCCATTTTTTGTGTAAGTTTAATACACTAGTCTTATTTATCCTACGTTTTTTTATTTATTTGTGTTAATCGTTTTAGAAAAATTGTTGTGGGGCACTAGGGAATTCGCAATAGTCGTGGAGCGCAGTTTGACCGCTAACGTTATACGAGTACTCGCACAGCACGCGTGGGGGTTTTTTTTTCCTATAAAAATCAGACGATTAGCGGTTAGGTCGGTACCTACCTAACTATTTATGTGTAAAAATATATATGCAAGTGTACGCGTACAAACGTGTTCGGAGCGCAAACAATCGTCGTCGTGTTGTCAAAAGTGCCGTTTTACATACGTTTTACACGAGATATACAGTTACCATATGCTCACGTACACACACACGTACTTGCACTTACATTTAAATAATATATACATCGTACTCGTGGTAGTATATTACCAATGTACGTTCGGGCATACCCGTCGTGTATATATTGTGTTTAGGTATGTGTACGGCCGCCGTGGAGTCGTGTGACGAAAGAGTCGTGTGCGAACCGCACAACGGCAATACATCACGCGCGTACGGAGAGAAGAAAGCGCAAAAGATTAATGGCGAAAAAGGATTTCGTTTTTTTTTTTCTTTCTCTCCGTTTTGTATGTACCCGCGCGCAGTCGTCGCCGTCGGTTCGTGTCTTTCCTACCGCGAGGACATTATTATTATTATTATTATTATTTTACATGCATAATAAATATTCGTGATGTATATATCGACATAACGCAGTAAATTGTCTTACGCCGTACGATTATAGGCACAAGTCGTTGTTACGTTTTGTATTCGCCAAAAAACCGAAACCCATCTGCGTGTCGTTTGCTCGCGCGTATGCAGTGGCGCATTAACGTCTCCGCGAGCCGCGAGCACGATTTATTGCCGTAACCGAACAACGGGTATTTCCTCCGCGTACGTCGGATTTACATAAGTTGAATGCATATGTACTCGTATATATACGTATGTACGTCACGGAAAATGATTTTGATTGAAAAATCTACTTAGAACTGATACGAAATGTATTTTTCGGATTAGATAATTTTATTATATTTTCAATGATTTACGATGAGATCATGAATTTTTATAATAAACGAAATAATTGTTATCGGTTTAAATCCATAAATATAGATTACGTATTATGACAACGACTAACTGATTACGGATCAACAGTTGAATTTCTGTAACTGTTGAACTGCAAGCATATTTAGTAGACAGTTCAGATAGAAAGTAATATGTATACGTAAAGGTTAGGTTTTAATTAATGTAATTAATACATATATTGAATCGTTACTTTATCTATATTCCGTTCTGAGAATAATCGACTTTTGTTTCTTCGACTGTGTTATCACCCTTCAAGTCGTTTTGTCTTAATTTTAAGAAGTTCAACAATTTATCTGAGGTTAAAATTAATATAATCTACGAGATAATTGAAATGAGTTAGTGCATAATATTGTATAATTTAAATGAACAAATATTTAAATATTTAATTATTCAAATTGAACATTCGAACTATAATTATTCTGGTTACTAAATAGTTATATATTACCTAAAGACCTCGGTGCATTAGAATTAGTACAATTAGCGCATTAATTTATATCGATTAGTTATATGTTATTAATTATTCACTTTATAAATCTGTTTATTACGAAAAATGTGTAAATATATTTGATAAATGCTGCAACGTTTGGTGAGTTCACGCCGTATACACGTCATGTATGTACTGTATGTATGTTAAACTCTTACTTTGCAATTGGATTTATGATCAAATCACCAAATCCAGAATATAATAGTTGCATATTTTATTACCATTGCTGTCAATATTCATCAGAGTACACATAACAATACTATATTGTTGAAACAAGACGAAACGAGAGCTATTGAGTTACTTAAACGACAACGCGATAATTCTGTCATAGTTATAGCCTTAACTATGACATGTGAAGAGTATTATTATTATTATTATTATTATTATTATTATTATTACATACGTGGACAGTACTTTTGAGCTCGAAATTGTCGTTTGGCAATTAGGTGTGTATCATCGTGTTACCGTGTCATGTGCACGTATATGTATATTGTAATGATGATTTGAGATACGCGTAGTACGTCATCTATTATTCATAACCAGCTAATCGACTTCGAGGTAATAGTAATTACCAACGCGCGGGTTGATTGCCCGAGAGAATAACAAATTTCTTTTTCTGACATTTTTATTCTTTGGACGGGAAAAATAATAAACTTAAACTTTACGACTCGCGCCGCGGATACCTCTCGTATGTGCACGGGGCATCGCCCTTTTCCGTGTCCTCGACGCGTCGCAATGCAATCGTTGAACGGATAGATATAGGTATTATAACAGACGACGGAACCCCCACGTGCACGCGCGTATGAACGCACTCCATTATTTTCGGTTGTTTCCACAAACCGAATCGTCGGAAATTCGCGGGTGGTTGCACTCACGCGCGCGTCTTTGCGAAGGGTCGTCGAAATGCGCGTGCTTAAATGTTTGGAGGGGGAAGACAGGGTAATCGTCGATCATCAGAGGGGATACGCACACGACTCTTGGCCATAACCTTTGAGCAAGGGTACGACCGGCTACGCGCCTGTCCCGACTTCCCTTCCTGACATGTGCTCGTCGCTTTAAATGCGAACGCCCAAGCCCATTCGCCGTTAGTACAACGATCAAAAAGCACCGTACTCGATTATGTGAGCCGTCGACCATTTTCCGCTAATTTTTTTTTTGTTGTCATTATTAAAATATTACAATAATATTTTTTTCTCGACTGTGTTCGTTTAATTCTTTACTTTTTTTTGCTTTTATTTAATTTTTAATAATCACGAATTACCGTTGGTCATGGGGTGTGGGGGTTCAACAATGCCTATGCCCATGCCAAACGAGGAGCTGAGCAAGTTGAGACTGGAATTACCATCACGTAAGAACGCGTTTTTAATTTGTGTACATTTCAAAGCGTTTTTCATATAGAAAGACAGTAGTTACTATAATTTACCGTGTACTCGTATTTTACTTGGTTCTACGCACGTGTAGTGTCCATTTGAAATTGTATCGTGGCATTTTAAACGTTTGAACAGAGTAGATCTTTTTTTTTTTATTTTAACTTTGAAACAGTTTGTTTTAGTGTATGTTTATTTATTTTTATTTATTATAATAAACGGGTAAAAATCTTTAGTATGCTAAAAGTAATATATAATCGTAAATATTTAACTTTTGGAAAACTATAATAATATAATAAACACACCATAAAAAAATAAAGGTATAAAAATATAGAATGAGTTTATAAAATTTGTATATAATAGTAAATGTGTCATATCAAACTTAACTAAAATTTAATGGACATTTCAAAAGACCATACCGAATTTTAATCGTTGAAAATACAATTATTAAGTTGTTATTTCAATAAAATACGTAAATATAATATGAAAACGTACAACGTGAATTTATTTTTGTTATTATTCGTTTTTACCATAATAATGATGACTTACGCGTATGTGTGTATGTGTGTGTATACAGCTATAGCATTTAGTGTTCCGTTGACTGAAGAGGAAGAAAGCCTTGTGAAGAGACACCCACCAAAGAGATTAAGGATATTGGAAGGACAAAAATCTCCTCCGCTAACCAACGAGGCATTGCAGGAGAAAATGGCAGAGGCCGAACAGAGACGCCAACAGGTAAGACGGAAAAAAATAATATTATTATAAATAGTATGACATTAAAAAACATTATACTATTACGACTGACGTGTCAGTATCGTCAGCCTTTTTACTTATTCATTACATTTCAGTCATAGGCCTCTGAATAATAAAACAGATAAATATGAAAATGATGTATTGGTTCACGTCATTCGTTCGGTAAAATATCAAATAGGGGGTGTTCGTTTTTTATTATTTTTTTAATTTGGTCGTTGAACTTTGTGGTCAACTAAAACATTATCAACATTATGGACCTTTTTCATTAATTCACTTCCACTAATTTTGTGACGCTCCTACCAAAGGCTTGATATAATTTTTCAACACATGACCGTGAGTCATTCCAATAATTTAGTAGATCCTAATACTTTGACTCACACTAATACTATTGAAAGTTTTTGGACTAAAATAAAATCTCGAAATAAAAAACAGTCCTGACAATTTATTATTATATACGACATATTGCACACTTTATGTCCCCAGAATCAAAATAATATAATAATATACAATAATATAAAAAAAAAAAAAAAAACAGAAAAACTAAAAAAATAAATAATGGTAGTGAATTAACGGAAAAGGTTAGATCCTTATTGCATAGGGATTTATTTAATTCTTGGGCGTATATAATATTTTGTATCTACACCCCAAATTTACAAATACTTTAAACACTTTTTTAACTGTATAACGAATTTATATTATTAACAATTTGTGAAAAAACAGTTTTAGGTTAAAGAGTTATAAGTTATTAAAGTCAGAATGTAGAAAATTTAAAGCAAAACAATTGGTTTCGGTGTTAGATCTTTTTTTTAATTTTTTGTCCCGTCTTAAACATAGTTTAAATATTACCGAAAGATTATGTTAAAATAGTGCGAACCAATTTAAAATACTAATTTTTATGTCATCAAAAAAGTATACCTAAGGCTTTTATGAATTGTTAAACGCAACCGGTACAAATGTGTACATTCAACAAACGAAAACACATCCACGAAAATCTGATATTTCAAGCACAGATCTTATGATTTTTTTATATTTTCTGCGGCTCAAGTTTTTGTATTGAATCTAAATGGAAAACTTTCGATTCTCCTTTACGATATCAGTTTAAAATACTACAAAAATAATGTCACGCAAATTTCTTTTAACAAATATAATAATAAAATAATGAAAATTTTACAATTCGTTCGACCGAAATAAATGTTTTCCCAGCCATACACTCTCCGGGGATTTATATGGTTCTCTGCATTTTTCTCGAAATAGTTTAAAATTGTTTCTACTAAATTAAACACAAAAAATATGTCTCGTACATGCGTCGTGCCCGAAATGTTTTTCATGCGATTGTATTATTTACCACACGGAGATTCGATCTATAAAAAACGCGTATGACACATCGAAATAATATATACAACGCCGTTCAAACACCTCGTTATGTTGATGACGTATTTCATGTTATATTAAGTATATTCAGTCATACGAAACGTGGTCGGATTGAGACACTTCTTAATGATTACTCGTTTTCAATGAAATCGGTTGCGAGCATAACATAATAACGTAATACATAGAAGATTTCTACGCGCGTACTTATAGGTCCTAGGCAGAATTTAATACGTTATACACGCGATTATACAACAGGTACACAATATATTACTGCAATATAACGAAACGTAAATAGTATAAATTATGATGAATATAATACATACGTACGGATGATTGTGCGACGATGTAACTATAATACGAAGACATTTTGAATTGTGTATTACATTACAATAGTGCACCATCTATGTTACTTGCATACTACGCGCATGTATACGTTGGCCGCTAATGAATTCATGATTTTATTTCAAAATCGTTTTGAACCATATAATGATGATAAACAATAAATTTTCTCGTGTATAAATTATAATGAATGTACCATTTTACGTTCTCCGAAGGTACGTGACGATATTTCCGACAAGAGAGCTGATACTGTAAAATCATGATAATTTAATTATTACAATTTAATATACTTATTATATTGTTCTGATTATATTAGTGGATATATATATCGGTATTAACTTCTTATAATATTTAAATTTCTGTAATACTGTGTCTTAATTCTTGGGATTAAAAGAAAATATATGTATAATAAGATAAAACGAAATAAGGTTTTTGAATATTTAATTTAAAAAAACAGGAACGATAAAAATATAATTGACATGAACACATTATGAAAAATTGATTTAATTTGGTTTTTTTAAAATACGTATTATAAATTCTCGATGATGGATTGATTACAATTGTATGCTTAACAATCAAAGCGATATCAAAACTAAAGAAAAATATTTTTATTTTATATGGCACATATATTAACGCACATTTATGAGTGTATAAGTTTGTACATGATAAAATGTTTTTTTTTTCAACCAAAGTAACAATAATAAAACGTTACGCATTTAGCTGTTTCGGCGTATGTACTGGTTTCATGAAGTTTGAGCAATTAGATTTTTCGCATATATTTATAGCAATAATGATAATAATAAAATCGACGATAATGTACTCGTTCCCGTTGCAGTCGAATAACCGAAAAGCGAATAGAATATTATACGACCCTTTCATTTGTTCCGATTTGAAATGTATGTATTAAATGTTCATTATGTTCTCTCGTTAGATCCTAAGCCAAAGGATAGAGTCAGCCAAAACTCTGATGAGACCCAGATACAACAGCACCACCAATAAAGCGAATGTTGATGACAAGTTACCGGAGGACGAAGAAGTAAACGACGAAGAGTCTTAAAACAACTTTTTTATAATATATACATATGATCGGATTAAAAAATAATATCATTATTCTTCTATTAATTATGTATTTTTATTATTATTGTAGTTTATGTTTTTGAGTACACTTCTTACGGTGTTTTGTTTTGTATTATATTGTACAAAGAAATTTACGTAAACTGCAAACATATGCTTCCTTACCGCAGATATTGCGCGTCGATTGTCATACTCCCAATATTCTCAGTTCCTTTAAGTATTGATTTTCAAACGCATTTTTTTTAGTCAAGTCAAGACATCTGATTTCACAATTTTCACGTCTAAATAGTTCTTTGAAAGGAGGAAATACTGACAATTTAAGATCACGTATATAAAATTTCAAATAATAATAACAGTTCAACAATCTATTGTTATATGATAAAACAATATAGTTCAACAATAGTAACCTGTTACATTTTCACTAGGTAAATTAATCGAACAAAAATTGTAAAACGTTATTTGAAGTTTTCCCATTTCACTACTCCCAAATTCATAAGTTGAATGATCTTTGTGTTGAGATTTATAATTTATAAGTCAATATTATATATATATATATTTTTTTTTTTAGTAATTATTATGTATTATTCGAGTGATATCGATTGTTGTAATTAGTTTTATTGATAATAAATTTGTTATTGTTTTATTTTTCGAATATTTATCGATTATGTTGTATACGAATCATATAAATTTATTGTTTGAAAAATGGTTTAGAGTTTACTTGTTACAAAATATTTAAGTATAAAGTGTAAAACACAAAATATATGAAATTATTAAATAAACTATTGAAGAGTCTTATTATTCGTTTGTCGAGCGATTTTTGTTGTTGTATCCTGGTCGAAAACATGTTGATTATGATGTGTTCACCACAATATCGACGTCTGGAAATGAGAATTGTTTTGACTTTCGTTACTCCGGACTTACAATATTAAAATTTGATATTTTATTTCCATGAACCGATATAAAAAAACTGAAAAACTCGATAAAGTTTTCAAAAACCGATACCCGATGTAACATTTAAATCATGTGACACATCAAAACATATTAAATTTCCGTAACGAGCAATAATAACAAATTAACAAATAATAATTAATAATTTTACATATTCTTTTAATTGAATAAATGGACAAAAAAATAAAGCAAATAACTGAAATAACAATATTATATCGGTTTTACCATCGGTTCGGGAAAAAAAAAAACCTATACCCGTTTAGACCGACAGTCGCAATAACTCGGCCGATGTAAATATCGGGTATCGGTATCGGCCCAGCTCTAATAAATATCAGTCGCACATCGGTTAGCACTATCTGTTGGCTACGGCGGAGGTGTGAAACCAAGGCGGTGGCATACGACGATGCGAAGCACCTGTGCTACATTATACATGGTTAGATATTTTGTTCGAACTTTCGATAGCATTAAAAGCATGCGCAGTTATTTTACTAATCGTTTGCATAACACATGCGTTTGATCGGTCATCGTTGCAGACCGTGTTATCACACCAAGCGGATTCCAGCGTAATTATTTGGATTTCGTACAATGTGTTAATTGTTACACGAGACCATATGTACCAAAGTCTTGATGATGGAAGCGTTATGGAAGTTCAACGAATTATAATTTCACGTCGGAGCATTCGCTCGCGGTCGGTAAAAAAATTATTACCGATGGTTTTCGTTGTTATTGTGTTGAACGAGTCTCCACATACTATGTTTGTACACAATTATTCAGTGTAAACATGACTGAATACGTTTCCCGGTAAAAAATAAATAAATAAGACGAATCGTTTTAAGTTTATATGCTTACATATACCTACATAAGCGAAATTCATAAACTCCGGAGATTTGTTGATCTCGATTGCAGATTAATTACATACGTAATGGTTATAGTTTAATATTATACTACATAGGATCGCGGAAAATTGCAGAGCCCATAGTGGCTACACATTACGTGCGGTTACTCAAAGCCTATTACTATTACTATTTGATGATCACGGTGGTTATTCGACATGATGCAATACTCGAAGGAAAGCAGAGGTGTCGCCAAGAAATTTTTTAGGTAGGGCCACGAAGAATGAGATTTCAACAAAAAATAAAAAATAAAATAGTGATAATGATAATAATTAATACGTGTCAAAAACTATATTTTAAAATTGAAAATGAGTACAACACTGTGACAATACTATTTTAAAATAATTCTGTTTATGACTAAACGACTATATTGTAACGTCTAAGGCCAGGCCACTGTGAGACCACAAATTTTCAGATAAGTCCATTATCCTTAGCCTGTCCGCGGCACGCCACCACTGCAGGAGAGCCATATTTTTAAAAAAGTTTCACCTCTGCGTTATGTTTATAAAATGCTGCGTACCTTTAACGTGTTTACTCGTTTTGAATTCAACTCATACTCACGCGATATACTTTCTCAGATTTTCGCTTTTGCTCCAATCTCAACCAAATCGGGTGAAACGCATTTAAAAGTTACGATCCATAAGTTTCATAAAACTTGAGGAGGAAAAAGACTTAAAACTCGTATTATTCGAACTAGAGTAGACGGATGAGACTAGCAGAGACGGCCGAGCGTGGTGTTATTATTATTATTAATTCTCCGTAGGTTAAAGATATTATAGACAGTGTACAATTTTAAATCATACAAATGAACTATATCACTTGAGTTGATTATAGAAAATGTATAAAACATACAGGATAAGAATATAATACATTAAAACAGCCAGTATTAGTTAATAATTAATACCAATGAAATTTTTGGGATATTTTTTCATGGGGAAGAGGGCGAAATTTGCACGTTTGATTTTGACTTATTAACGTCAAAACGTTCACTATTCTAAAAATATAATACATATTTTTTTTAATACGAAACTCAAACAACAGAAATGTTACAGAATCAACTTTAAAGTATAATATGAATAAACTATTGGCACAAAGTATTGATTATTGATTATAAACTATAAATATTAATATTTTTTTTTACTACCTATCTATGATTATAAAACAGAACGTGGTATCGATCTTAGAAACAGTTTCAATTGTAAATACAGAAATGAGTACCGTATTTGGTTGAAACTCAAGATAGTCAAGTAGTCATAATAATGGAATTTAACTTCTAATCACTACTTCTGAAAAACAGCAAAAAATGTCTCGTAAGAGGGGGAAAATTTCTTTATTACCACCTCCTTCTTCTCAAATACGACACTAATATCCACTATGTGATGACCAAAGGCGTCATTAAAATAATCAGTTTTTAAATTAGTTGGAGGAATTCAACATGTACGATTTACAGTGTCGTAACTACCCTCTGTGGCGCCCTTGGCCAATTTTATTTCGGTGCTAATTTCATACGAGAAAAAAACCAATTTTAACTCAACTCAAACTTACTCCGTCCCCTTACTTTGCTGCGCCCTTGGCGATCGCCCATTCCACCAATAGTTACGGCCCTGACGATTTTTTAAAACTACTTAACGCATGATTTCAAATGTTCCAGATCTGCTGAAAGGAAATAAATACTCTAGCATTTAGGATGGCACTTTCCGCTCACTTTTTTCGAAAAATGTTCCATCAACCATTGTGCGTCTATTCGTTAGTGGTTGGATTCCGTATACAATGTGTTCATTTCACAAAGACAGCCAATTTGCATACCTGTCTTACAAGCAATCATAAGAAGAAATATTTTCCAGATGTTTCTCAATTTTGTCCACGAACCCAACCTGACTGAAATTCCAGACTAATGATCCAAAGTATACACGGACCAATGCGAAGCGAAATAATTTCAACCGGCTAATATCTGAGAAATGAATTCCGTTTGACAAAACCTAACGTTACACGGTGGAATTATTGTGCATATTATTATCGCGGTGTCGCAGACTCATACGTCGGGGGCTGCGTGTCACTACTATTTCATACGCATAAATTACGTGGTGCGTACACCGATAAAATCGAGATTGTTGATGAGAGTGCATTATTTGCGTGCGCCGTACACGGACAACGGAATCGCCAACAATGGTTATCGTGCTCAAAGCCTTAACGAGTATATAATATCAACTCATAACAAATTACTCGTAATAATATATACGTATTTATTGTACCTACTGCCAACGATATCGATCGAACGATTTATTTTTTCTCCAACATCGAAACTACGTTGAGGTTATGTCGTCAACTGCCCCGGCGCGTATGTTCTTACGATGTGCAGATAGTATTTGCTCTGCGCGACGGGGACGACGGGGGTGAACGAGCTAGAATTGGGTCGCGCACACGGATTCGTTGCAATGTGCACAACAAACACGTAAAATTAAAACCGTATTATATGTTCGTACCACAACCATAATTTGCCAAATTAACGACCTCACGTCGCGTTGTTCGCCGAAGACGCATTACTCAGTTCCGAACTCGCGTGCGATTCAATCGACACGCGCACCACGTCTATTCGACTCGAAACGTCTATTCGACTTCATCTCAGCCGTGCGCGTTTAGTTAATAACGATCCGTGACGGCAGAGTAATGTTACGAAGACAGTTAGGAATGTAACGCGTGCAATTAGTTATGAGTTTGGTATTTGGAAAAATGTTTACTTTTATCGGGTAAAACGGTCGTTTTTATGAATTCATGAGTTATAACTACGTTTGCAGCAGATATACATGTATGCGCGGAAGCCTTTGTTTAAACTGTTACGCGCAGCTAATTGCTACGTAAAACAAAAGGAGATTGGTAGGAGAGGCTGGGGTTGAAATTCACCGTTGGCTTATAATCGCTGCATTGATAATTGAGTGTGACGACAATGATAGTTTAATAATTTTACCAACGGAATTCTCCGGTTTCCGATTACGCTTAGTTCGTTTTCTTTCCGGAAAAGCCTTTTTTCCACTCTCCCGTTTCTCTGTCCTTCACAGGTCCATCAATTTTCCACCAGTCATCTCTTTCCTCAGTCTTTCTTAGTGGCCAGGTCTTAGCCCCATAAGTGATAACCAGGACTCGGAATTATAGCATTTGCTTATTTTTATTGTTTGACATAAAATGTAGTACAGAGTTATGGATGTATATTTCATGTTATAACACGTTCAATTATAAAATTTGAATGATCTTTTTTTTTGCTTTTTTCGACGATTTAAAAAAAAAAATACTTATTTCCTGTTTTTCTGATTATTTTTGCTTTTTTGCATATCTCTGCTTAATTATAAATGATAAAATAGGCCACTGACCTCCTCCATATTTTTTTAAGTATTTAGAAATATCGTTTACATTTTATTTTTCACAAAATCCCTTGGAAAATCCATAAACAATAAGACAAAATATCTCGAATGTCAAAGTTAAACTTTTTCTATAGTATAAAGATTTTTTTTTTGATTTTTTAAAAAATTATAATATAAACTACATTTTTTGTTTAAATATTTTTTATTATCTTTAATTTTATATTCAACAGAGTTTCAAAATATGTCTAGTACTTTATCGTGTTCATGTAAAAAGAAAATTTAGAAATTTTTGCTTATTTTTGCTATTTTACATCATTTTTTTTAAATTCAATACATTTGTTTAAATTTAAATTTTTCAAATGCTCATTTGAGTACATATAATGATGGGTTTAAGTGCTTTTTAGAGCGCTTATTTAAATTATTTTAAGTGTTATAAGTCCCGAGCCCTGGTGATAACTGTGCATATTAAGGTAATACATAGTTGTTTCTTTATTTCTGTTGATAGAGATCGTGATACTAGTATTTTTGTGAGTTCATAGAAGCCTTATTTCCTGATAAGAAAAATATATACATATTATACAATGAGCCGCTGGACTTGGGTTAATTCTTGCTGATGACTATAAGTGATATGAGATGTTATAATACATTATATTTTACATGAAAAATAAAAATTCTATGTGTTTTTTTTTACTGTTTCCACAGAAATCGTTTCATATCCAGCCGATATACCTAGTTATGATTCTTGATTATTTTATTTGTCATCGTACAGTAATATTAGATTTTTTCCCCTCTAAAATAAGTGGACTCATGAGGCCTGTAAAAACCATAAAATGTACTTCACATTTTCAATCAATAAAAACTTTTATAAGATATTTGAAAGTTTCTTCTGAATTTCACAAGATAAAAATACAGACAGAGTATCATTATTATTTATTAATATGGTATTATTATGGCATATTATACATTCATTTTTCATGAATGGCTCAACATTTTAAACAATTTCTTTTAATTATTTGATAAAAATAAGAAGATATTATACATCTGTTCTGATGGTAAAAATTATGAAGATTAAAAATTACCATTGTTAAATTGATTAATAAAGTATTTGATATTTCAAAACTGTAATGAAATATTAAAATCCAGAATAAAATATACATTACAGTAAAATATACAGACATTAATCATCGTTGTTACATGTCATTTAACATAAGTATCATATAATAAAATTGTACTATTTATTAGTATAACTTAATTCAACGAATGATGAATATGTATATAATTGTATGACATATAATAGTCATATTATGCCTTACATATGTTACTTACATACCTATACATTTTGTAACTGCTAGAAAATAATAACATGACATTGACAACAGTTTCGATTTTCCTGTTTATAACAAGTCTCAGCCAGTTAAAAATATGCATTTTACCTTTAAATGATGGTGTAATGAGACTAAAGAATTGGTTCACATTTTATAATTATTTTAGAACGTTATAATTAGTAGATACGTGTTGACTACTTAGGCGGCACAGAATAAGGATTTTAGCACGTCAGTAAGTATTATATGAACACCATCAATCGATAATATTTTGAATAAATAAACTATATTGCAGCGATCATAAAAACATTATAGAAAACAAAGTTTATATTATAAATATCGGTTCAAAATGTTAAAAACATTGTTAATTAAATACAAAAATAATCAGTCGCTGAACAAACATGTTGTAAAAAAAAAAAAAAATCCTCTTTGAATAATATTTGTTTTAGTCCATTTCTGTATTACACAACATTCTTATTAAATAAAACAACAATATACATAATTTTTCGAGTCTGGTGTTAAGTTACAATACATATTATAATGTATTACATACTCAACTTAACATACGCTTTAAAGACTTGGTTAATAATTAAACAATATTTACAGTTTATAACATACTAAGGCATTTTAAAATAGTCAAAAAACAATACTTTAAATAAATATTTAACGTTATTAATATTATAAAAAAATAAATGTATGGATAGATACAATGTTTGGTCGATAAGATATGATGTAAAAAATATAATTAGTTAAAGTAATATTTAACAATTTTATTTTACGAGTACATATAATATTTAACGGAGAAACGCATGGCAGAAGAGGTAGAATAAAGGAACAAATCTTATTGAATATATGTAACACATATTATGTTAGTAAAAAATTTGAATAATTCATATTTATTTTTAAACTAAAGAATAATAATGCAACTTGTAATACACTTAGTTCTGTAAATAAATTGTAATATTTTTTTTATAAGGTACAACTGATATAATGTACCATTTTAAGGTTTATTTTATTTCAGTTCCGAGGTTTATTTCTCATGTGCATTTAGCATAAAGTATGTACCATTTATGCACATTGTAAGAATTTATTAAGAGTAAATGTTATTCACTAATTTGTTTAAATTATGCCAATTTTATTTATTTCATATTAAATTATGCCAAAAGTACTAAATTAGTATACAATTTGGTTTAAAATATGTATCCTTACACAAATGTGCAAATAAAATAAATTTTTTTTTTCAAGATTTGTCGCCAAAGTATGCATAAGAAAATAGCAGAAAAGACAAAAATCATAAAATTAATATTGTTACTTACTGCTTTTATGTTTTATATGAAAGCAAAACTAAAATTCGAAAAAATAACTTTTAACTTTAATGCATTTAATATATATTTATATATACACAAGAGCAAATGCATAATCACCTATGTAAAAAATGATTGGTCAGTATTATCACGAGATATGATGTCATATCCTGAGACATTATAGATTTAATGAAAACAATCGATAAAATCGATTTGTCGATCACTCCGATAAAGTTATAAATTATTAAAACCATTATCCTTCGTACATAGAATTAAATCGTGTGAAATATTCGCGTTTTAATGTCAAATAAATCAATATTATTATGATTATTTATTTCGGATTCGTGTGTATGAACTTTAGGATTAAAACGTAGAAAGCTGTACCTTTTAGAAATATACTTAATATACTTATATATGCTTTAAAAATTTGAATCAGGGCCAAAACTGTATAATTTTTTCTGCTGCCAAATTTACGTCGCAAATATTATATAAACACATATTTAATACACAAAACCGCAAAATCGTCAGCGAGTGTTCGCCTCTGTAACATTTTACATTCGCTAATACCTTCTTCGGCTCGGATTAGGCTTTATACGAAGGAAAAATAATTTTACATAAAGTTATACTTTTGACTTAATAATAAATACGTCAACTAGTATATTATGAAATCAATAGATAATAACATATAAATCCAAATGCAAATTAATGTGCGCGCACTTTAATGAGTTCGATGTAGCACATACATTACAATAAACACATTGTTTAAATCAATTTGAATACAACAAAATTTTTTTTAAAAAAAACATTGGTTTTTACATTATTGAAATGATCGATATTTATCATATAATTACATATAACATAATCTCCTTTAGCAAAATCAATTAAGACATCATTTCACGGCAACTTGTGTATGATACGGTCGATATAACCATATATACCTGTTATTTTTGTACAGTTAGCGTTTAATGACAATGATCATCAAGTGTTTTATGGTTTTTAAGTTATCGAATAATATCATCAAATTTTATTTTATTTGCTATCAAAATCATTCTAAGTAATTTAAAGGGCGATTGATGTTGATACATTTTCGACATTGATATCGTTGTAGGTAAAAAATATCAAATTTTTTTTAAAAAACCCAGATGTTTTTACTGGGTATTTCAACGTGTTTATCCTGGACAATTATTATGAATGCAATAAACATAGTTGAAATTTGATAATCACAGAAAAATTATGAATCAAAACGTATAAGTTTGTTACTCTAAGTACAACATTTTTATTTAGATTGCTATTTTAAGGGATCGATTAAAAAAAGAAAAATTTATATTTATTTCTAAATAAGATTATTTCATTTTGTTGTATAAAAAACAAGTGGTTTTTTTTGCATATAGTGTAGGTACTGGTCGTACTTCAAACAATAGAACGAAACGTATTCAAACGTTGGCTAGTACTATGTGTAACGATTGCAACGTCAATAGATCAAAATCGATAATTTTAAAATTTTAATCGTCATGTTTAACAGTCAAGCGTACGACTCAGTTGTTAGAACCCGTAATTAAAATGTTCAGATTTCAATTGTAAGCATGTGGAAAATGTAGGTTTTGTTTTTTGAAATTTAACGTAAGCACTACTCCGATTCCGAAACATACATAAAGATTTGGTCACACGATACTGAGATTAAAAAAAAAAAAAAAACAATGTTTGGAAATAATGTACAACGAAAAAAAGTGGTTGACGCGGACAAACGCGACGAAACACGTGCGCCGCGTTAAACCGTTAAAGTAGTACCAACAACCGTATTGTTAACACTATACGGGTGCGGGCGTACCGTGCGCATATACAATGTGTGTTTGGTCGAGTTGGACGCCATTGCTGATATTAGGATGCCACGGCGCGTCTAAGGGTTTTGGATTTCGGATTTGTTCCGCGACGATTTGCTGCTGAGATCGGCGGGCGTCTGGTGCGCCGCTGGCGGATTCGGCATGGGTAGTATGTACGGCTGCTGCCCGGACGCCTGGAGCTGCCGGCCCAGCTGCCCCAGCCGGAACAGAACGGCCGCCTGTTGCTGCGGACCGGAAGCGCCGGAAGAGTTGACCATGGCGGCCAAGTTCGAGTACACCAGTTCCGCATTGCTCGACGACAATCTGAAAATACCTGCAACGATAACAATCCACGTATTACATCTTATTACGCGTTTTGCCATGGTTTGTCTAATATTAACGCATACATAAAACGAACGTGGCACATTCAATGATCTACCGTCCCCGTAAACAGCAGCATGACCACGAAATCGGGAGTGTAGGGGAGCTCGAGGATTTGCTCTGAATCGTGCGCGTTTACTAGTGTCGAATCTAACGTGACATCAGCAGGACCGTCACCATTGGGAAGAGGGGGAGGGGGGCAAGGAGATAATTTCCTTCGGGTCCCGGTGTAGAAAAAGTGGCCCCCTTAAAAGTCCTGATTGGTTCGGTGTTACCGATTAGAGATGGTTGATGTATCATTTCTAAACTATTTTTCTTTAAAAAAAACATTAATAAATTTAATTAAATAACATTAACTTTCACTTTAATACCTAAGCGCTTTTATACAGGCCAACAAATGTTCAACTATTATTATTTCTAAATTGTTATAACTGTAATTGATAATGGTTGTTGCCGAAGTGCGAAGAATGACACGATTGTATTCAAATGTGTGTACAAATTCGTTATTGCGAGTGTCGACGTGACAACATCCCAGTTCTTATCTTCTGCGGCTGATTATCAATTATCATAGAATAAATTAAAATGTATCCGGCGGGCGAGTGATTGAGATGATCAAATGCCGTGCAGCAAAGAACGCGCGCGGATCGGACGTTTAGCAGTCGAACCGGGAACGAGATACGTGAGTTCGTGCGTCATCGCGAGAACCTATCCGCGCACAACGCGTCTCTCTCGAGTCTTACACGTTTTGTCGACCCGCGTACGTGACGTGAAATCAAACCAACGGAACGTGTTCGCGCGGCGGATTCGAGCGCGAATCGTAAACTCTATTTTTTATTTTTTTTAATTGTTCACATTATCTGTATTCCATTTGTGTGACCGTGCGTTGTATACGATACGAAGTCTAGTAATTACGCACTTTGCCGTCATGGCTGCACGGTGTCGCGGATACGCATACGTGTTTCGTCAGCTCTAACATAAAACAAAAAAAAAAAAAATAAACACAAAAAACGACGGATAGACGCGATATGACGTATGAGTTTTTGTTAGAGTTTATCATTCATCGCACTATAACGACGGTCGGTTGTCCACGTGCACAACGCGAGCCCAGGACCAGAACCGAATCGTTTGGGACCAGTGCAATCAATACATTATTTTGCCATCGAAAATATTTTATTTCGATCCAATAACATTGGACGCGTGCACTGTTTCGTACGTTGACGGCAGCACGTAATTATTTGATTACATGTGAATACATCACACGTATTATTATCTTCAAGACACATACATTTATTCGAACTATTGAACATCACATAAACAAGTAATTAAAATTTGCTTAGCCAAGGGAATAGAAAAATTACTATAAACGTCTCCTTGAGCAAAGTCACCTTTTGGAAAACGAAGGTCTACAGTCTACACGATCGATCGGCTAATCACATGCGTTTTTTCCGATTCGGGTACAATTTATTAAAAATATGTTTCAATGTTGTTTGTTCCCACTTGAGTTAAACACGTAAAGAGTCCTAAGGAAAATCGGATCGTTAACGCGCTACTCTTCCCCTACCCCTCAAAGCCGTCCAGCGTTCATCAAAATAAAAGCTAACGTGGATCTTTATCGTACATCGAGTACAGGAACGGTTTGAGCGGAAAAAATAAATTTTCTTTAAAGATCTGTGCGTTTATACATAAAGTAAATGGCCATAAAAATACTTCGAACACCATTAAACAATAGCTACATATACCGCTTATTAAATGCAATTCTAATCATTCAAATCACATCTAACTCAGCATCATAACAATAGCGATATACATTTTATACTTTAATACCTACTGCTGGTATAGGTATATATCCGAACAAAAAATCGTTGAATTTTTATGAGATTAAATGCACACGACGGTCGACCGAGCAATGTAAATAATACGGTTTAAACGTTATATATTCGTTAAAAGTAGATATTAAATATTTTATTAGGCCGACCCCGTCGTGAAGTGTGTGCGCGACGGCTGTAAAATGATCGCTCGATACGCACCTATCACAACATATTAACGTCATATCGTGTACACGTATATATAGGTACTATATAAATGAGTGTGTAATGTATTCACTTTATATATACCAATGTAAGGCTTTTAGGATTGCATAGTCTCAGATTCAACCGAACGTAGAAAAATTAAGTAAAGAAAAACAATATCAAAATAATAGTTATAAAATTTGAAACTTCATATTTAAAAATATAATATGTAATATTAAGAACAAATAAATAATTAATAATTTTAAATAATCTATTAAAAAAAAAAAAATTAGTAAATTATAATTTTAAATATTCTAAAAACATTAAATAATATGTTTTATTAACTATTAAAAACTATTAAAAACTCAATGTTATTTTCTATATTTTCATATTTTTATAACGGATGCGACCCACAAGATGTTTTAAAAATAATAGGGACTTAATGTTTGTAAACCAGTGATGTCCAACCTTTCTTCCTCGACGAGCCACTTTGGTAAGTCTTATCTAAGATGGTAAGATATTATCTCAGATATGGTAAGATTATCTTCCGGCGAGCAACCAAGTATAAAAATACGAATAATGTCAATATTAATCTAATAATTTAATTTTAGTAAGTATACAATATACACGTAGGCGCATATTGGACTTGTTTTCATATATTTTATTGAAAAGATTACAGATTGAGGTACATGCAATAGGTACACTTGATCAGTACGCTATTTTAAATGCACGAGTCATATCAGTATTAAAATAGAATATTTATATAGTATTTGAAAATGTACAAAAATAAAATTTACAAATTAATAAAAATTGTACGTTATATACGATATTTTTTTTAAATTCTTTTTTTTTGTTGTTGATAATTTTGCTTTATTTTAAAAATGTGTAATGGGCCACATGTGTCCCGCTGGCCACGAATTGAACACCACTGTTGTTGACCCTTGACATGTATTGTATATACATGTCCGTGGAAAAAGTTCAATCATGTAGAGTCTACATTGTAGACGATGAAAACTGTAATCAACCAGTAAATCGGTTTATACAATTATTTGCTCCCAGCATTCTTGTTCATCTCTCATTATTAATATTTAATATTATTCAGTAAATACCGCGCATCTTTATACCGATTTTTCCGACGAAAGACAATTTCGAGTTTAAATGAATGCATGGTTTTCTTGCCTTCCGCTACAGTATATGAACATCTACCAATGTGCATTCATTGAAGTATTCTCTGACGTTTTATTCTAATATTTACATTTTATACTGTGTACCCGCGTTCGGTACAACAGCTCAGTAAGTTATAACTATAGTTTTTCTCTACGGTCGACTTATATTCTCAATATGTTTCTCTTAATGCTATACCATGATTCTTTTACATTTAAATTACGATTTTTGTACGTTTACATAATATGTAACATTTGTAATAAATGCTTCAGCAATTATACGCAGAAATAAAAGAATATATATATATATATACCTATAATTTACGTATGTATTTATGTTCCGAGATTTTCTATAGTCAAACGAACGAATCGTTTTTAACTCTTTACTTCGTAAAGGTTTTTTCGCTTCCGGTCGTTGCATGCAATGCGTTTACAATTTAATACGTATAATATATATATATATATATATATATATATTCACCACACTGAAACTATAAAGCGTATTATATAATAAAATATATAATGTACCGCGAATTATAATATATTAAAATTCATGACGGACCATTGTTTGGTCGTAATATGTGCACCGTCGCATATTATGACTATTACTGTAAGGATACAATTTACCGTTACGCGTGTCTTCAGAGAAAGATAAAACCTAGAGAATTGCTATGCGATTGATAATAATGAAATATAAGTTCGACAATATTCACGACGCTATTGCTGCTTACTAACAGACCTTATACTATTATAAAGATATACGCTAAATTAAACGACGGTGGTAATGCTACTTGTCTATGCACAATGTGTTCGAGGAACTCGCTAAATCAGATATTCACTCTTCATTCCTCATTATGACAGGAAATCAATGATATGGCCACTTCCGTAGTCCGCACTAAAAATGCGTATTATACGCACCTGAAAAAAATAATGACGACAGAAACGAATTTCGTAATGACTCAATCGCAATAAGCTATAACGGTGTGCGCGTGCGTGTATAATAATATATTATTAAACATGTACGTACGTATACAAACGGATAAAAATATAAAAATTAAACAAAGAACGTGACTCGCGATACGCGCATTACAATATGTAACTTTTAGGCGATATTATGCGTAAATAATTTTATCATCGACTTCGCCATGAACGATGGCATGTATGAAACGATCAATTTGATCTACGAATAGCGTCGTATTGGTCGACCGACACAAGAAATACAATAAAAACGATTATTTTTTGTACGTTCAAATTTTAAATAAAATAAAATCATCATTAATCCGATAAAAAAAATCTGCATAGTTAAAAAAAAAACAATAATATGAGTTATAAATAAGTTAGGTTGACATATAGTACACAATGTAATCTTTAATGTGTGTAAAGAAAGCATTTCAGATAATAATAAAAAAAAAGTATAAAATGTTGAGGGAAAAACTGACTATGTATTTGACAAAGAACAGTGTAAATGAGAAGAGAATCGATAATGTTATCAATTAATGAATCATACTAAATTTAGTGCTTTTAAAATGATAATTATTTGTTCTATATAAGTAAGAATCATTTTTAAAAATTTAATAAAACTAAAATGATGCATACTGGTTATGAGAAAAAAATGAATCAAACTAATTTTGTTTTAATGCTATATATATACACTCGATTCTTTAAGATATATTATATTCAATGTAAATCTTCAACTTGTTAAGAAAAAAAAATCGAAAAGAAGGTGCACGTGTATCAAGCAAATTGTAAAAAAAATATAGAAAATTGTACTTTTAATCCAAATGTAAATATTTCAAACTAAATACGTTTGTATTTTCGTTCAAAAATAATGTTTAAAAATAATTTTAAATAAAAAAACCGAACACGAATAAATAAAAAATATAAGTAGTCAATACTTGATTTCTAGAAGTATAATTTTTCATATATTTTATGATAAATAATAATTCAGGACAGTGTAAGACGAACAGCTGAAGTATCAAACACTTAAATTAAATCATTTATAATGATATATGCACCGTATATACTTACACAGTCTGCTTTAAAATATTAAATCAACTAATTCAATTTAAAATTACCGAAATTAATTAAATAAATCTTGGGTTAACAAACACATCAAAGGATTATATAATTTCTCTGCTGAGCATCGAATTAATTTTATATTTTAGAAAATACATTTTTATTAATTTACCTAGAATCTAAAAGCAACAGTTATGATTAAATAATGCTATAAAATAAACATCAGTTTAATGCCCGAAAATAAATAATAGATTTATATTTAGTTTTAGTTTTTAAGCATTTATATTATTCATTTAAAAATTACAAACATTAATTCGTATATTGGTTGTATGCAATTTAATTTTAAACATTAGGATTTCATAACATATAGATAACATTTTATATTGATAATTGAAGTATTACAAACATTTGTTTTTACATAATTTGAAACAAATGCTGTATAACATGACGTAACGTCATATAATTTGTATTTAATTATCGTTAAAAAAAATATAAATTTTCATGCCAATAATACATAAATCTTCACTAATCGACTTTAAAATAGATCAAAATTATTTCATTTTTGTAACTTGTATAATATACCATACATTTGTACGTGATCATCGCGTGAGCATTTTATTGTTATTGAAAACGTGAACTGAAAACAAGGTGTCTACACTATTTGTGTACGCCAAGTCACCACTGAACCGTACGTTCATGTACTCGTATAGTCGGGGGTAGGCGGTTGCTACGTTCACAAATCATCATAACATTATAGTCAATACTATTAATCGTATATAACGATATAATCATCGTTATGCGTTAATGATTCAAAAAACCGAAAAAATATATGTTGCGAGTGACCGAATGTATACCTATTTCCAATACGAAGCGTGTTTTTGTACATGATCATTCAAAAGCACTAAATCATCACATATGTAGAAACGAAATAAGGTTAGTTTTAGTTCTTTAGAGTATAATAAATAATTTAAATAGTATAGAATATCTTGAAATATTAAAAAATGATTGGATAACATTTTTTGATAAAATGATGAAAATTCTCAAGTCGTAAACATACAAAATTATTTATTTTATTAAAATGAAAAAAAAAACTATTTCAATAAGAAGCGTTTATTATTTTGTTTTGCAAATATCACCCAAGAATCTAAAAATGTCATACCTAAAGTAATTTTCTGTTTAAATCCATACCAAAATAACATGATGGTGAACATTTTGGTACAGATTTCCAGTTGAATAAAACATCATTATAAAACCAATATATTACATTGCTCTCTTCGCAGAGAATTAAAAATCGTATACAATGATAGCGAACATTCCGTGTATATCCGGTCAGGTATGCTTGTGCAAATATTTATTGTCGCCCTTCACCAACAACAGATTTTTAAATGAACGATATACGTCGTCACCGAGAAGCATTTTTTCATATTCCACCCATTGTCCTCTCTCCAAATCGTCATATCTTATTATTTCCTTTCAATTTCTTTATCATTTATTTATATACATGCGTTATCTTAATATTATTAAATACGGCCAACGATTAGAAGAAGAAAAAAAAAAACACGCGTTCGTGAACAGACGACAATTGTACACGCCGGTGAAAATCCAAACAATTACACACGCGTCCTAAATGACACGTTAAATTCTCTTTGTCACGAAGCACTTGACACTTCTTCGTTGTTGACGATGCGGCGTACAATATAACCGCATAACACTACCATTGAGTGTATACAGGTACATACCTACTTTTTATGGACGCACCTCGTGCACATAAACGTAGTGATAAAATAATAATAATAATAATAATAATAAGAACTAATAATAATAGTTGTACAAAATAAAAAATTATAATATTATACATATACTATTTTCATATATTAGTTATACGAGATGATTTAAATTTTACTTAACAGCACTGACTATGTATATTGTATATACACTTTGGGAAATAGGAATTACATTATAGCCTATATAGTTTCTTATATAATCCTTTTTATTTTTATAACGTAATATTTGAATGACTTTGCGTATAGTACAATATATTCTATGTGTATGTACTGTTTAAATACACATATGGTGTTCAAGTGTTACGAATATTTTCTAATTTGAAATACAAATATGAAACTATGGGATGATTAAAAACTCTAAAGAAATACTGTATTTCTGCCGTTATTCCAAAGATTTTGTTCGCAGTCATTGGGCCACAACAAATATTTTATTTAATAATTTCATCGACGTTAATTGTAATTTATAAATCAACGATTAAACGATTACAATATGAATAATTTAACGTGATATGCTTCGTCGCAGTGAGAACCTATTCATTTAGCACCACGATGTCGACTGTTCTAAAGATTTTCTGCAGCATTCCTTTGAGCAGTATACTTTATTATCCTTTTAGATAATTATCGTGGTATCAGTTTAATATACATATATAGGTATGCTATTAAAATGGACGACGATTTTTTCATTGCGTACGACGACACAAGAATCGCGAGTTTTCTCCCAAACTCCCGTTATTTTCCATTAAGGTCGTTGAAGATTCCGATAGTTATCCAGAGTTAAAATAAAGTTCAAGGGTGACCGTCACCGCAACCACCTACACCACGTTGACAGCGTATACAATAATAATATTATTCTTACAATGTCGCGGTTATCCGGTGGAACATCATCGGCCAGTCATCGTGGAATGTGTACCCCGCCGTAGTTGAGCCCGAAAAGAATGAGAAGAAAACGTATGGAAATCGTGTCGAAAACTACAGAACGTACCTACCAAGCAACTTGCCTGTATAAACGTTGTGCCGGTGTAGGCGCAAGGCGCGCGCACGTGCAGCGAGATGGAGACGATGTGTGAGGAAGAGAAGAAGAGAGAGAGAAAGAGAGTGAGTAAAAGAGGAAGACGGATTAACCAAACATTACCAAAACCGACGGCGGACGCACACAATGCAGTGCCGATGATTAGGCTAATTCGTACTTATAGCGTAACAATATAATGACTTAACCAACCAACATATCGACGAACAGCGGGTGGCAGCAATAATGTCTAAGATATATAGTATACACCAGAGAAAGAAAAAAATTGTGGGTGAGAGAGAGAGAGAGAGGATTAAATATATCAGAGTCGCACGCGCTAACACCGGGTTGCGGTCCGTTTAACGTGCCTCTAGTTTGCCTATCGAAATCGCCGTCGTCATAATCATATTGTAAATGATTTTTTTTTTTTTTTTACACTGTCGGTAAACGCGCGCTATTACGTGTTTTTTTTCACTCGTCTGCGAAACAATTAATTTTTTCTCTTTTCAACTGTTATTTTATACAACCACGCGTGTTCCTTCGATGACTAATTGTTCTCGCGACTTTCGCGATACGACCACACCACGCGTTTCGAGCGCGTTATCGTGCGCGTAATATTTCGATTGCATAAACATAAGCTATACAGTATCATAATAATACAAAAAAAAAAAAAAAAATCACTTATAACTCGAGCTGCGCGAGACCGCAAGTTCGTCGTGATTACCCGAACTCTCGGTAGCGTTAAACAGCCGTTCTCGAATTGTGAAACAAAACGCGTGCAGCCCAAAACCGTCCGTTTACATTTCATATGGTAACATCCATAAGAACGGAGAGCAGCTCAAACGATTTCATCCTAGATGAAACGATGACTTACTGATGTACAGGAACGAGGCGCAATCGCGTACTGTACGATTGTTCTGCGTTTCAACGTACAAAAGTATACGAACCGCTAGACGTTCGGAGAGGAAAAAAAAACTCGTTCGCGTCACGCGTTTCGCGGTAATGTATAATAAACGTGTGAAAGAAAAAAAAAAAAAAAACCAGTAAACACTTGGTCGAAAGCGTCGTAGGTATACGCGCTGAGACTCGCGTGTACGCAACGCTGACCGGCCGCAGGCGACCGTTTCCGGTACATTTCCTGTTTGAAGTCGGCACCGGTGGTGGAAATTTCCCTGCTAAAAAGACGACGACGTGACGAACGGTGAAACGGGAACGGAAGATGCCACGCGGTCTACGCGAAGAGTATTTTATTCAGCAAACGTACGCGCATATCTACGGCGGCGACGCGCGCGAGAGACGACATCGCCGTTGTCGTTATAGTTTTTTTTTTTTTTTTTCCCCCATCACAATATTTTTCTTCTCGTTTTTCTTTTGTTTTTATTTTCGCGTTGTCCGCTGCGGACGGCCCTCCGTAAAAGGATCCGTTCGGAGCCGATAATGATACAAAACGTGAAGAATACTTGAGCAAAAGCAAGTAAGATATGTATATAAAATATGTGAAAGAAAAAAAAAATCGACGACAACAACAACAATAATAATAAATACAACCCGTTGTCGCGGTTTACTACTGCTACTACTATTCTGCCACTACCGATACTATTACTACTATCGTGCTACGTGTACTTACCGGGAGACGAGGCGGCTGCTGCTGCTGCTGCTGCTGATGCTGCCGAGGAAGACGTCGGCGGCGAGTGAGACGGCGGTGAACGCGATACCGGGCCAGCTGCTGCGGGGGGCGGTGATTCCGATCCGCTAGACTCTGCGCCGCTGTCCGACGCTCTCGAACTCATCCCGTCAGTTTCCTGGAAACAAACGAAACACGTCCTTACAATTATTTTTCTTTTATACACAAACGCTCGATACGGCGCGATATTTGTATCATGTTTCGACGAGAAAAACGAAAAGGATAAACACGATACCATGCACAAGCGTACAAAAACGATACATAAATCGTAAAAAGCATTTTAAGGTATTTAATCCGCAGATAGTATTTTCAATTTTATTCGTAAAATGTAAACATTATTTTTATCGTTATTATTGTACATTATGAGTATTATTAATGTAATTGTAATTACGATTTGAAACGCTTTAAAATACCAACAGAACGAGCTCCCTCTAATCTTAACTATTATTATATTAAATAACGTATTATATATAGTTCTTTGAAAATAAATTTGTTTATTTTATAAGATCCATATAGAACGTTTATGAAATAATTTTTCACTATTCGGGAATTTTTTGTTAAGAAAAACTAATTTCATTGAGAATCTCAACAGCGGAAAATAAATTTTCATGAGAATAGTATCATCATAGTGTTCTAATAAATAATATGATCTTTACTGACTTAACATATGTAAACAATTGTTTAAAAACAAACTTTTTAAATCAAATAATTATTATTTAGTTTTTGATTTCATAGAAAATAATCAGATTTAAATCTGAAAATAGCATAATTTCAACCACTTTTTTTTCCCGTTGATTTTGGTTTCCAACTATTTGTGTGAAGATTAATTACCTATTTTTTATTTAGGACGAATACAAAACAAATTAAGAGCAACACGATTATTGAACAAACACATCTTAGCAGCAATTTATTATTTTACGTTGTCATTTATTAATAATGAACAATTTATGTACGAGAACAGTTTAAATGATCACGCGAACGCTATGTAGTATAAAAAAAATATACATAAATGTATTTATACGTATATATGAAAAAAAAAAAATATTAATAATTATAATTAATAACCAAAAGGAAAGAACAGAAAATAATAACACCACAGTCAAAATCTTGTTCTATTTAACAATATAATGACTATGTGGACGAACATACGCACATTAATAAAACGGCTAATAGTCTTTTGTTTTTCGGAGTAAAACGAATAGATAATTACATTCAAATTAATATCATGCCGCATTATGTTCTCCAAACGTAATAACTTTTTATGAATATAAAAAAAGAAGTAACAACTGTACAATGACGTCGGTCGGGTAATAGGTGGTAATTTTTCATCAGGTAGCGCTGATGTTTAGGGTGTGAATGTAAACGATTTGTTGTCAAAAAAATCTCTTCAATTTTCACATAATCCATCATTAGACAATTACGTTACAATTACACGAGACTTAGCGTCTATCTAACACTGTAAATAATTATACCCTATAAAAACGTACGAGCGCACAAAGCCGAAAACATAGAAGAGTATTTTAAGTACTATACTTTAGTATACAGGTTGGTACGTACATTACAGTAAACATGCGAGTATATAATATTATGGTGTATATATGGTACACACAGGCAATAAATGTGTACTTGCAGTCCGGTGTATACAAAGTATCTATATTTATGGGTATATTGAGTGAACCGTGCACTTTATTATAAAATATATATATATTTATATGGCAATAAATTATATGCTATAGTGATGAATTGCAATCATGGTATTATAACCGTTTTGATTTCCAAAAAGTAAATACATAATGCAGACATACTAATAGTGCATTTGACTGATGATGGCACGGTGGTAGTAAACATTATAAAATGCATACTATACAACTTTTATCGGCATCAAAGAAACTTCTAAAACCCATCATCGAAAAATGAAATCGCCCAGTGTATGACCATTGATCGTATACCTGCACGAGACGCACGCGTTCTTTATACATAAACACTGTTATTTGACCATTGCCATTTAAGGCGTACCTGCAATGTCCATAATTTTTTTTTCTATCCCATTTCTTTCTCCTTTACTCGGTCTTTTTCTCTCTCTTTCACTATTTTTTCGTTCGTACATATAAGTATTGCATGCGTGTGCACGTGCGAGTACACGTAAATATACGGCTGTAACAGCAGCACCCCGTGTGGTGCACGGGAATCAATGCGATAAAACGTAATGACCGTTGGCTTAAAAACTTGTACGCGACATTTTTGCGCGCATACTTGGTGGAAGCGTGCTTTTAATTAATGACCGACGGTCGCCGGAGCCACACGCGCGGTATTCCGGGTATGTTGGCACAGGTGAAAAAACATCGGTCCCGCGATGCAGACGTTCGCAATTGTGGTTCGAGTATTGTTTACAAATTTCGTGGATACCGACAATTGTTATTTTATTCCGATTCTTTTTTTATTTTTATTTTTTGCTATATACTTGTTTATTATTATTATTATTATTATTATTATTATTATTATTATTATTATTATTATCATCATGCGCCTCCCCCACCACTTAACGCGACGAAGACTAATGACGACGACGACGACAACGGCCACTGTTTGTGGCACTAAAAAAAAAAAAGTGATAATAAAACCCAATTGCGCATACAATGGAATTGCACATGAAAATACCGCTCATAATAAAATATACGCGCGCATGATGGAGATGGTGGAGTATGAGGAGGAGAGAAAAAAGAAAGAAAGAAAAAAAAGAGTTATCGAGAACAAAGACCGTCTGCCCCTGGATGACGACGACGCATCGACAACTATCGATGATGTTGAAAAAGCCGATCGATCGATCCCGGGGTCGAATCCTGTATTAATATGTACACGCACCATGGGAGAGTGACGGCCGCGGGGGCCATTGCAGCCGCAGACGGAATGGCGGATGGGAAGTGTGCGGGACGACGAGAGGAAGGAACCGAATTAAACGTTTCGAAGAAGAGAAGGAAAAGGTAGAGAAAAAAAATTGCCAACAGAACGGCCGTTATTTATTATAGGTATGTATGTGTATACATATATATATACGTCGGCCGTGATTGACACTCGGGGAATGTGGATCTCGTCCGTCTCCGGTGAGTCGCGAACTATTCCTATATGTATACCGTATATACGCTGTATACTAACCGATCGCCAATATTGTCATCGTATACGTAATGTGTGCGTGTGTGTATGTAAGTGTGTGCCTTATACCAGTAGTTGTTGCTTCTCGATTGTTACACTACTACTGCAGGTAACCCTTTTGCCGAGCCAAGCGAAACGTGCGTTTGATAAAGGGCGGCCGTACAGGTCCGAACGAAGACGACAACTACGCGTACAGAAGGAAGCAGACCCGCGTGTCTACATGATAATATTATTCTATAAACGCAAACTACTGTAAACGGTTTAATGCGAATAGATTTTGAAAGCCGATCATTTGAAATGCTAAAAAGTGCTCACGGGAAAAACAAAAACAATAATGTACAAAAAACTATAGTTGATCATTGAACGGATATTGTTTATAAGTATGTATATACGCATATAGTTAACATGTGCAGATATATTTTGGAAATTAATACATCAGCGTTTATGAACGCAATTTACTAAATGTATTTCATCTGATAAGATGTATAATATTACATATAATATAGTCGTAAACCGATAAATACGTGTTCGTTATTATAAAATTTTTTTTTCTTGATTTCTCAAATCTCACGTAGACATAATGTATTACGTGTACAGTATGCGTCTATAAAATGCCATCTGTTCGTAAATAAATAGAAATCAAAGTATGAAACAATTACGCGTTTTAGTCGAGTCGAAAAGCATATATTTTCATGCGTAATAAGTACATAGATAAGCGATACAAAGTGATACTTTTTCAACGATTCGTTATATTTGTTTTCTTAGTATTATATCAACATTGGATCTTTAAATAATAAAAAATCAATTTTCAACAACAAAACACAATTTTTTAAATTATGTATTGAAATATATATTAAAATTCGTAATACATTTCTGTAAAATTACAAACTCGCGTAAGCGTATAGCATAAGTATATTAGTAAAGGCAAAACTACTTCAAAATCGTTACGTATACGATTCGGTTATTTGCATATTATTTGAACCCGGAAAATCGACTTTTTCCATTGGTGGTAATCTGTAAATATCGCGGAGCATCGTGGTTAAAAATATTATGTAGCCAACAAAAACCAAGGTTCGAGTATAATTGCATTCTTCGGAAAGTATTAGAGTTACGAATATCCAAAATATTCGGACTATATTTGAATAACAATACATGTGTGTGTGTGTGTGTGTGTGTGTGTGTGTGTGTGTGTGTGTGTGTGTGTGTGTGTGTTCAATACCGATTTCACAGAGATAATGGAAATCACATTTTTTCAAACATCGAGTTGAAAAACAAACGATATATTGACAGTGATACAAAGGCTGAAAATATTTGTGGACAATGTTCTATATTATAAAATATAATATTATATTTGTGAACAGATGCCACGTGAGAGGCCAACACGGGTAAAGCGACACACATAGGTACACACGGATTCCGACAAAACCGGCCGATAGGTAGTACATCAAAGAATAAAAATATTAATAGGCACACGTAATAATACACAAACTATTTTACCGACTCTTGCGCATAGGACCGCCGTCTTCGACGCGCCGCTATATAGGTACTCATTTGTAGTCGTGAGTCGACTAATTTTTTATTATAATTGGTTGCCTAAACGAAACCATGTGCGCATACAATTACACAAATTTATCGTCGACTAAATAATACATCGCGTTATTGATGTCTTTTGGGAATTCGTGGCCAGTGATTTTTACCAGTATTTCACTGATTTCACACGTATACATATTTCAACGCGAAATCGAAACGCAAAACGTAAGTGAAAACGTAAACAATAAAATACCATATGGTCAATTTATTATATAGCGCAAACCCGGAATCTACCAAATCGACAGTCGCATTAAAATGAATGATTGCTGCAGCAGTAGCAAAGCGGGTTAGAGCAACCTCCGAACCTTGACCTCGGGGCTTGGAAGTCGTCAGCCTTTGATTAAAATTGAAAAATATATTTAAGGAACGGTCGGTTCAACCGCGGCGGTCTTTCTGCGAACGATTGTTTTAATGATACGAAAATATATTTTTTTATATGTACAACATATAGTTAGAGTCGGCGAACACAAGTACAATAATGTAATATTAGATGTACAATAACGGGCGATTCATTACGTATGTTGTACATTACATTATGTACACGCTGCTAAAACACGAAAAGTTTCAAATGCCTATAATAATACGAGTTTTTAATTATACGAGTCATAACATTGCACCAGTGTTACCGGCTCTGCGTTTTCTTTAAATAAATTAACCGTATTATTAACGTTGATATCTATGTCCATTTATGGTTTAGACGAATGCGTCTTGTCCCATCTGTTCCGCATTAATCACGTGAAACAACAACACGTGTTCACAACTTTCATTTGAGTTTCAATAACAGTTACAGTCGAAACGGACGAATTATTATTATAATAGGTACACACGTATTATTCGCTTCTATGGTACGCACTTAACATGCCCGAACGCAATCGTGGTACTCATTTTTTAGTCGCAGATCCGCGTTTCGTCGAAAAATAAAAACAAAAATGAAAACAACCATTACAGTTAATGAAATTCAAAATATCATAATATAATATTCTAATTCTGGATGTGTATAAATCTACCTAATTTTATGATAAAGTCAGATGGTGACTCCGCGCGTACGCGAGTGCCATACCAAATCGTCCGGGAAAGATCGTTAATATTTGCACATTGAAAATAATAAAAATACACGCATTGGCATTGTAACCAAGGTCGATAATAGTATACATGAGGTGAGGTCGACCGTATATTTATTATTCGCGCTTGCGCTTATAGGCTTATTATATTATACAGAGAAGTTCAAACGCATAACAGATTTCACATTTTCAACAACCACATTCCTCACATTATAAACCTTTTCCGATTACTTCGTAATCCTATCTGTGTCTGAGTGTGTATATGTATGTGTGCAAGTGTATTCAATTGTTTATAATTATTTGTAAGTTAATTAACACGAAGTCCTCCAAGACTCTCGTAGAATTTTAATCAGTCATCAGACCACTGTCGACTGCATTAGAAAATCAAGTATGAATATAATACACACAAACACACACATTCACATACACAATACACGTATACTACATCAAACGTACTCGTAGGAGTGTTGTCACTGTCGTCGGGACAGATTTCATAAATGATGTATACGCACATACGAGTTATTATATTTGATCTGCTTATGTGCGAATGTCGTAAAATGACGACACAGTGCATATTTTATATACGATATCCTTCCACATAATAAAATATATCTTAGCAGTTCGACGTTAACGGAAACGGGTCCTTGCTCCTCATAATACAATCGATTTTGAAACTTGTGCCTTGTATAAATTGAAGATCGATGGAGATCGCGATAAAGGCGAAAAATATACGATGACAATCATAACATCGGGATTTGAGTACTGATCATAGACAATATTTAATTTTTATAATGCCGTGTTCAATGTTAGGAAACGCTAAGAAGATCGGTTGAATCATAAAACGCACGATGACAAAAATTGAAAATGTTCAATTTGTCACACTCTTCGATGGTTTTAATTGTCAACGGGTATTATTTATTCTATCTAGTTAAGATTGGACACATGAAAATACTATAATATTTTGTGGTAACTCCGTCTACATGGAATTATTAATAGCGGATTCTTAACTATGTGCATAACTAGGTGAACAACGAACTACTAAGTACATTTCCTTTCCCCTCTTAAAATCCGACCGTACGTGAACGACTCCTCAAGAAAATATTCTGGGATATATTACTCTGCACCGATCGGAATATTTTCTTGTATCATTTATACTCACAACTGATCGATATAAATCATAAATTAACAGTAAAAATAATGCAACGACAGACAAAGATCATACCTGTAATATATATTATTTTGTAATACAATATATACAATATATACAATATATATATATATATATATATATATATATATATATATATATATATATATATATATATATCACGTCCAGTTTTATTATTACGACTTATGATGACGGCGCGGATGAGACGAGTAACTAACGCGGTCCGTTGGATTAAAGCGTACAATAATAATACGTAATGTTGGTCAATATACGACAAAGCAGGTCGCCTGCACGGTCGTCGTTTTTATTATATTTTTATGTATCGAGAATCGACACACACACATATCTTACATTTAATTACGTAATTTCCAGCTATTATCCATATACTACTGCTGCTTCGGCGGCAGATTCTCAACAAATTGTACGGTGTACAATGTACACAAACACACAATATATTTATATATTCTTTCTAATTAATTACGCGCGTTACAAAATATATTCAAGCTACCGCACCTCTCGCGATATATCGTACACGCATATTATACACAATAATAATTGATATATACTCGCCGTTGCAGTTTTCTGTTTAAAATATATATATATATATATATATATATATATATATATGAACGCATTATGTCACGCGTGCGACTTAAAGACGACAATGGCATTGAAAATTTATGACGATCGCAAGTATTTAAGTAAACACGCGTTCCGCGTTTTCTTCAAAGCCCGTCCGTCCGTCCGTTCGCCGTCGGTAATGAGAGAGCTGTACGCGGAATGCGCGCGCGCGCCGTGGTTTTCAGCTGGCGTGCCGAAGGAGGTAATTACGCGCGTTGCTGGCCGAACGGAATTGTGTTTCTTTTTTTTTTCCAACTTCTTCTTTCTTCGTTTCTTTCAAGAGTTCAGAGCTCACCCGCGCACTAATGAAACGCGCTGTACAATACGCGCGTTCACGCACACACACACACGCACACACATATCTCTATGGCATATGGTACCTAGGTATGTTATGTACGTGAATACAGTCGAACAGTCGCCGACTTGTAACCATATGGGCATATACCGCTCGATTACGCGAGAAAACGGTTATAACAAACTGGTCAGGCGCACATCGTTGGATTTATAGGTATAAGCGCGAGTTCGTGGCCGCCGAGCCATGTGACCCGAATGAAAGCGAAAACCATTCAAAACGCGATACGAGAAGAGAGGGCAGTGTTATGCCTTCCCCTCGTACGGAGACTTGAGTCGTTAACGGCAACGCACCATCGATGTAAATACTCAATAATGAGAGAAAAGCAGAAACAGAGAGAGAGAGAGAGAGAGAGAGCAATTTGTTTTATCACACCGCCGTCAGTGGGAATGACGACGGGGCGAAAAAAAAGAACAATTGCGTTTTTGATTACCACAGCGATACGTTTATATATTATGTATAATCGAACGAATATCATCGTTTACCTCTAATTATTAATGATGGTCGAAATTTTTTTCTTCGAACGATGACTACGATTATTACCTTCGCCATCGATATTTTTCTCTGTACAATATCGTATTCCTCTCGCATTCTCCTAATAATATATATACTATATATATATATGTAGTTTTGAACGCATACGGCGTACATATCATCGATCTGGGACTATGAAGTATAAACCACACACAAATGTAAAACAGTTACATATAAACATAAATAGACTTCCAGCATACACATGGATTATGTACAAAATAATGTTTCAAATTGTTTTTGAATGACACGCTTGTTGAGTATTTAAATAACAGAGATATTTTGATGTATTGTAACCAGGTAAATTTGAAACTTGATTTATTTTTATTTATACGGAATGACATCGGTAGTTTTCAGAACATAACTAAAAATCGATGTTCATATTTTTATCATACGATTGATGAATAATTTCCAAAATAGTTGACATTGAGTCTAAAAGATGTATGTATGTTTATTATAAGCCACATAGATAACGAAACTGAACCAAATATTATAATTTGTATGCAATTACATACTTGGCACAGGCTAAAACAAAGAATCACAATGAATGGTCAAATTACTAAAATACAAATTTTTATCACGCAAAAACGTTTACTTTGAATGTCACCGATCAAACAAACGATCGTTGTTCGTTAAATAAAATACAGGATTTTTAAACTAATATACGTACAAGCGTCTTCGTAGCTAAAAATTGCAGACAGTGAAACTCAAAAAATAAACTACCGTTGAGCTTACTAGATGGTTCACACGTATTTCGATCAACAACTTTTATCGACTATGATTGTTTACCAATAACGATGTACGGTCAGTTTTTCACATAACCTAATTTAATATGTATGTGATCCTCTCTGACATGAAAAATACACACAATTTTTGTTTCTAAACAATGCAACAAATGTTATGTGATATCACATTACATAACTGTAAATGGTTTTGCACAGACAATTATTGTTATTAAAAAATTAATTCGGCACATCAATTTTTGGGTTAAGGTTAAAATATTATGATGTTCGGTATAAGCAGCAAATTAAACATAGTCGACAAAAACGATATTGTTATAAAAAAAAATACAAACATACAACACCGTTAATTTAAATTAAGAATCAAAAAGATGTACCAACAACTTTATTGGATTCCTTAATTCTTAATTATGTTTAACTATTAATGTCCATTTTTATACAAAAAAAATAATCTCATAATACTGGCATTATAAATATTTAGAATTACGAATAAAATCAAAACAATATCATTCCTCTTTGAATGTTGAATTTTTCCTTGCCTAAACCGTATATTGATAGCTTTAAATTAATTTAAAAATCTTTATACTAAATAAAATATTTTACTGTGCTTAAAAATGCACTTAAAGTACCTATAACTGTGTAAGGAATTGTTTTTTGATAGGGTAAAAACAAAAAGTATAATATATAGTCTACAAGCTATATGGGTTCAACCATTAAAAATTTACTGCACCTTGTAAACAATATTTATTAAATTTAATCTACTTATCATTATTTATTTTTGAAATTTATCATAAAGAACTCACAACATTGTTTTTTTATAGAGAGAACCATCAAACAAACCGGACTAACAAGATAGGCAGATAAAACGGTCCATTAATTTTCAAAAAAAAAACCATAGAAATCACAAATCATTCCACGTATGTAACATAAGTATGTATAAAAATATATACTTATTTAATAAGTTTTTTTAGAGTTGAAAACAGAAGAATTTAACCGATTTGGTTTAATAAATTTAGCACCACTTGTTTTGGTATAATATATAGTGGCAAGCGATTTCGTTTATCAATGAAACTTGTTGTGCACATTTAACTATTTAAGGCAAGTAGTTTTAAAGGTGATTCAATCCGAAAGCGATTAGAAATCTATAGTTATTGCTGTATATTGTGTCACATAAAACAAAATTTTGATATATCATAGGAATAAAAATCTATCAGTGTACAAATAGAAAATCAGCAGATTCAATTACAGTATTAAACCTTGATTATCCGAACTACTTGGAACCGCACTTAGCTCGGATACGCGAAAGTTCGAATATTGGAAATTGCTTAAAAACATTTTAAATTACTCAACACATTTATTTAATTCATAAAGTAGTTATTTATAATAATATTATATAAACACATAATAGTATATACTCGAAAAATATAATTGGTTTTATAAAAAAGAAATTTGTATTTTTAATTAGAGTTCAAAGAACTTTTTATATCCGAAAATAATATTATTTTTCATCCGTAGAAAAAATATAAATATAAATATAACAATGTTACTTTTCAGTTTTTAGCTAATATATTAATCAAATAAATCATATATTTACATATAATTTGTACGTATATACTATAGTATAATTGTTACAAAAGCTCTAAATGGTTCAGGAGATATTTTATTACGACAACCAGATGGGAAATTGAACTTGAAAAGTATTCAAACCGATTTATTTTTCTAATAATTTTGAACATTTTTCTTTAATCACAGTATTTACAGTTTTTTTTCAATGACACAAATAAATATGGAATTCATCGATAAAATGTTTTCTAGATGATATTTACTATACTGAAAATTCAGAAATTTAGATAGGTCAGATTGTGATAATAGTATAATATTTCGAGTAGATTTTTGACAGATACTATGAACATTGTCATTTGTGTTATATTTAAAGGTAAATGACGAATAAATGGTCTTATGCTATTTATCTGCCTCTTTCCTCGTAATAACACTAAGAATGTGCGCTTGTTAGTAGAACAATAAAAATCTCGTATACATATAAATATATCTCGTAAATCTCGTATTATGAACGCAATATGTTTAATTGAATAAGTCGCGTAGGTTTTTACTACTCTCGGGAGACAGAAATGTGAAAAATAAATCCCTTCCGGTTAAACTGAAGAAAAAAAAAAGTGCACCGGTCATGTTCAATCTGTAACATCGCACATAGTGTAATATAATATTATCACAACGGATTTAAATTTTAATGGATCATTGTTATCATTATTGCCGTTATTACAGAGGGGCCCCGCCGGGCTAAGTGTCCGCCGTCGTGACGAACGGGGAGGAGGGAGGCGTGACCGGAGTAGCCGATTGGAGGACGGCTTCACCTGGGCCGCTACGGCCGCTGCCACCACCGTTCAATTATTATTTATTATTATTATTATTATTATTATTATTATTATTTCTATCGTCATCGAGCGAAATATTACTGTGTTGTGCAGTTAAACGGAGAAAAAAATCCCGAAAAAAAATTACCTTTGAAATATTAATAAGCCAATAATCGTATTGGTATCAGAAAACGACGGGCGTCAGAGAAGAATAAAATAAATCACCACAGTCGTCCGTCTCGCGTTTTCGTAATAATTAATATTATTTTAACGGTCGCGCGCGTGCTCGTTATACATACACGTATACGTACGCTTAATGTAATATAATAAATAATTTATATACAACGTCGGATGATGATCATGATGATGATAATGATGATGGCAAGCGGACAACGGGCGAAGTGGCTCGCGCGCGAGTTTTTTTTTTTACCGCCATACGTACATACCACGTCACATGCGTACAACGTCCAGAGCTTATTAGTAAACACGTAGTCGTATATAGACGGGTATAATATTAGTAGGTAGTAGTACTATTATTACCATAGTTATTATTTTTAATTTGTCGTGTTGGATGACGCAGCGATACGTACCCCCGCACGGTTAGTAAATCGACGCCACTACGGTTCATAACCGAATCTCAAAAATTGAATAAAGATTTGTAAAAATACTAGTTGTGTTTTAGTGAATTTTGAAATGAAAAGAAAAAATCTTGTTGATTATACACAGGACTATCGTCGAGATAGTATTTGATAAAAACACGTAGTTCAAAACAACACCGCACATAATCAATGTTATTGCAATTGTAACTGTAAAATATCTTGAAGATTTTATACGCGTCTACAAAATGTCTACATCATCATATTGATATATTGTACGCGAGAACCGAGGGATACGTTTCAATAACAAGATTGTTCGGTAGCTATATAATTCGTAAATGCAAACACTAGTCATGGCTAGGTTTTCGTTGATCGATTCATATTTTATTTAATGTCTAATATTTACAACCAAATGCCTCCAAAAAATAACACACATTTACGTTTTCTCTGACTCTATATGTATTATAATTATTCGCATAATATATCTGTTCCTCGTTCATTGAGTAACTTAAGGCTTAATCCCACGATCAGGTTAGGTTACATTCATGAAGTGGCAGATACGATACTAATTAAAAAAAATTATTTTACGTAGATTTTATATTTTCCTCAAAAAGAGGAAAATAACTTTAGGGAAACCAAAAACTTATTCTAAAAATAACATTAGTATTTCTTTAGACTATAATTTTAAAATATATTAGAAGTATTCATAATACCATTAGGTTTAGTTATAAATTATTATACACGTTTGTAGGCTCAATTTTTGTTTGAAAATTTAGATTCTAAACATTATTTTAAAACGATTTACTTACAACTGGTTGAAGTAGGGAAAATAATAATTTACAACTATAATACGTTAATCATTTTTTTTGTTTTTATTCTTTCAACAAACTTTTACATCTAAGTTCAATAACACATACACATTGTAAGTAAAACTAATTGATTACACTAGTATAATAAATTATTCGATTTGTTTAGTTTTATTATCTATTTTGTGTCAATAGAACATTGATGGATAGTCAATGATATTAATTTATGTTGCCTACTCAATGGAATCGTGTCTATGATAGGGACCAAAATGCTATTGAAGTATTCGTAACAAAAAGACAAGTAAATTTATGACTTCATGCAAGTACTCTGAAGGATTATTCAGAATCTGATAATATAGTATATAAATGCTTTACCGGTCAACTGAGTCTACGCTTAACGCTAATTGCAAGAGAAATATAAGAAAATACTACAATCTCAATCGTTATATAGATACTATAAAAACAGTAGTTAGTATACTTAGGTACGTATCATAGAAAATGAACTAATTCAAAACTTTACAAATGCTTAAAGCCATAAAAAATGTTTAAATCGACCATAAATACCATGAAAATATACATATAATGAAGTATACTATAAAATATAATACCATTCATAATTATTCAAGTTATATATATTAGTTTTATTCAAAAACGTGATTTAGATGGTCTATTTTAAATCAATTGAATTGTTTAAACTTTTTACAGATTGTTTGTTATATTAAGAATATTGGAAAGAATTATTATACAAATATTCACTTTAAAATAAAATAATATACCTACTATTTTATCAAAATAGGTCAATCACCTTTATTATTATTTACGTAAAATAATATTTACATTTAAGATGCACTTACTTCACCTATGTTCAATAAAAAACCGGTTTGTTATACATTTATTTACTGTTTTCACTTATAGACATGTATCTAAACGCTTTTATCTATTCAAATTAATCTTTTAACCTTTAAAATAATATTAATGATTGGAAAAAGTTTATTTACAATAAATCTATCAAAGTTAGATGCCATAATAAATCTAAAAATGTACGAAGATATTACGACCAATACATTTGTTCTATGAAAAATGAATATTGTATCATAAACGTGATCTGTTCGTAAAATAATACTTAAAGTACCATTGATTATAAATATTATTATTTATGTTAGTACCTTTTTGAAATCTACATATAAAATTTCCATTATTTGTCTAAATTGTATTCTCACCAGTAAGTAAATTATTTAATTGAATATTAATATTTAAAATATAAACGTCCCACGAGTTCACAGTACTTCATACTTACAATCAGTAGTATAATTTATCAAGAAAAAAAGAAAAAAAAAAAAGATTGCTAATAATTGAGATCAGAGATCAGAACGTCCTGTGTGAACATGATTTGGAAATCACGATATTAATACATTGTATCTGAAAGTATTGTAAAGTTTTTTTTATAGAAGCACATTTTAGTGCGATGGCATATTTATTTTGCGTATTCAAGTGGTTTTATTACAATGACTTCGAGTGGTTTGGTTATGCGTACATTGTATTTGTATATAGTAATGACTTTATGAGAACGTTGACGTATTAATCGAATATCAGCAACTACGTTGTGCTTAAGGGACGCGCGCGTATACACATTTCAAAAATACGTTAGCCAACTGGACGTATAATAAATAAGAAGTCAAATTCACCGCTATAACGAACCGTTTAGTAATAGTATGCACGCGTGTGTGTTTATTTACAACGTTAATAATATATAAACCAGTGTTTTATTCAATGGAGTGTAATTTTATCGAGTATTTTTCCATTTAAGGTGTCCCTGCCATGTTTGGGCAATCCAAGGACACTTAGCTGTTGGTGCAAAACGTTACATGCGCGTATAAATATAGAGGCTGGAAAACGCCACGTTGTGATAAGCACACCACCAACGCCACCAACATAGTTTATCTTTGGTTATCAGATTGTTTTGTCCGGAGGATGATATATTAATGCGATATATCAATTTAATTCTACTTGAGTAAATTAATATCGTATCACGAACAAACAGCAATATTATAATTTATACGGTAAAAACGAAAAAATAATCAAACTCCTAAAAATTATATTACAAAGATTTTGCTGTACATACAAGTGGTAATTTGTATACTCGTACATACAATACAACAAGCATTAATAAGCAAATTTATATTCATTTACATTAAACCGATATATATATATGTATATACTAAATATTATAAACGTATAAGGAAATAAATTCATCAAAAATATTAAATATTTCTCTAAAGTATATAGGTAATGTATTTAAAATTATACAGTTTAATAGAATTGTTAGCGTATGCCATTTAACAACCTACTTTTATATTTCAAACTCTATTCTATGTAAATTATATTCTTCCGCGTCCCACGATATTTTATTCAACTGTATATTAATAACAATTTGTATTCAATATTTGTTTTATAACAGAAAACCGATACTAAATATAAATTGTATATTTTACTAGCGAACTAAATGCAGTTTAAAACGATAATATTTAGGATTTTATACAGCTTCGATTATACATTATATTTTTTTCGACCTCTCACCATTGATAAAATAAATGCTCAATCGAGTTTATAGTAAATATATAATTTAGTTTTTTTGGTCATCGCATTACGTACTTAGTGCTTACCTAAATATTATTTTTTAATTCAAGTTTAAGTATAACGTACTATATACGAATGAATCAATAAATACAGACACAACGAATAGTCATGACGAATACAGTACTAAAACTTCATTGCTTCACAAATAGAAATTGTAGAAAATATAGCAAGTGAATCATTTAAAAACATAAAAATTCTTAGGAATGGTATTAATTAAGAAAAAGGAATATATTATTATTTGAACTAGTTCAGAAGCATATTTGGATAAACAAAACAATATTTAAGTTACATAAAATGCAGAATTCAAAAAGTTTCTTATAGTGTATAGATGGATATTAATACAATGCAAGCTTAGCTAAATTAATTTTAAAAATGAACATTATTAGAATAATGCATACAAAGCAACTATATAATTTAATTACAAATCTGACAATTTTAAAATAAAAATTTAAAATGCACAAAAAAATATCAATTACAATACACAAAATGGATATTAAAACGTATTTTAATAGTAAATATAGTAAATTTAAAATAGAATTTCATACTGAAGCATTGTTTCTATAAGTAAAATATTGTATCTATAATATATTATTTTATTTACAAATTCAATATATATATATGATTGTTATTGTTTTAATTTTTTTTCTACAAATGACTCAAACGAAATGTATTTAACATTTCGTTATCTTAAGGCTTAAAATGTTTAAAAATAATATATTACAACAATATGACTGTGACAAATTTAAAAAATATGTTATTTTAGATTTTATAACATTGATAGTGTTTATGGGCTGGCATACAGCAAAAATATATAAACAAAAACAGTTGAATTTTCTCAAGAAGTTAACAAATATTATCGAATACAACTAATTCGTTAAGTGTATGTCTTACTTTTTGAGGTTATTATAGAATCGTTTGATCAAACTAATAAAGTCTACATTTATGATAAATCGTGAAAATGAATGAGGCGATAATTAATTGTTCACAGGATGTTAAATTATAAATTAGTGTTAAATTAAGTATTCAATTATGATTTTATTGTAATTTTCCTAGTAAATAATGTACGAATTCGTGATAACAATTATGCACAAGTACATTTCAATAAGAAATATATACATTGAACATGAAAGTATTTACTACGTACGTCTACGTCTAAATAATACGTGGTTTATACTTTATGATGTACGAATAAGTAAATTTGCTTTTATTTTGTCTTTTGCGATTTTTTTTTTCAATTAAATTAATCAACTCGAAAAGCTCAAGCGAGTTGAATGTATTTTCGGCGAGCTTAGCTTTCTAGTACATAAATATTCAAGAAAACATGGCTAATAATTGTACGGTATGAGTGTATAGTAAATTACTTATGTGAATACTTATTATTGATTTATAATATACATGTTATTACTGATGCAATGATGCACAACACGTATATATGGTTTAGAAAATCATACTCGAACGCTAATAACACAACGCGATACTAAGTATGCGTAACGGTCGAAACAAATGTTTATTGATACGTTGCTCGTATACAGGTATTAAGCGTGTTTGTTTTGGGTATTAAAATGTTTTTTTTTACAATACGAGTAGTTATATACATATATATATATATATATATATATATATATATATATATATATATATATATTATTTTATTGGAAAATCAACAATTACCATAATTGCGGCTGCTGATATTGCCGTATAGGTAGAACAATAATGTTTTCCACTCGTCTTATTAGGTCAACCCCATATTCGCTCTTTCGGAGTACATTTGTTTCAACGTCGGAATTAAATGTAAATAGTTTTCAATTCGTGGGAATTAGTATGCGCTCTTTTACATGAGCCGATAACGTGCGCGTGTAGATGTGAAAACCGAACACCTTAAACGGTGTTCGTGTGAATTATTCGGGTACGTGATGTAAACACAAGCGATTATTGATGACTACACATTAAACGCGGTCGGGACAATGAGATTAAACGTAATCATTTTTACAGCAGTCGGTCGACGACGATATTGTTTTTATGTTTCGGTCCGTTGGTAAAACCGAATTCTCGGTACAGCGCGCGATACGACTTGAAAAAAAAAAAAACACGCATACAACACGTTCTGTATCAGGCCCGCGTTTCGCGCGAACCGCGATTACGTACAAAACGTTCAAATGTATCCTCGGCAGCGGCGATGACGTATGGATTCTCAAAGAGTGATAGTTACGAAATTGATTTGTGTGCCGAGTGCCGAAGAGCGGGTTTTTGAAAATCCTGCAGCAACAAGTTGTTTGAAGAGTGATGCGCCGCGGCGTAGCTTGGCGGTATCGAATATTACGTGAAAATATAAACATACGGGTATCCAAGGTTTATTTCGATCAACACATTAGCGTACTCGCGTGCACGTTTTCCACCGTAAACTATGGATAATATGATTTTTTTGTTTTTTTTATTACCGCGCGCTCGATCGAGCATTATTCTGTTGAATGTGTGAATGCGTACGAACGTGTGAACAAATTTGTTTTAATCGCCAAGAACATTACACGTGTAACGACATTGCTCGCGTATTAACATGAGCAGCAGGACCTAAAATAAATGAAACTTCGTACTACACTATTTTATAAAAAAATATAAATATTATTATCAAGTTTTTATTTTTCTGATAATGCAAGTGTTATCGGGGTTTTGTCGAATTTATTTATTGCTAAGTTATCATTATCATTTATCACGAAAGAAAGTTACCTATGGTAAACATAATATTAATAATAATAATAATAATAATATTTTAATTCATGGTACCATACACGGTTATAGATATAAGAATAAAATTACAATATCATAGGACCGTGATCATAAACCTTTATAGCATTGCTTAAATATACATGGTGGTATTATCAGTATTTTTCAATGATATTATTACAAAATATATATGTATATTAATATATTAAAATTCAAAGTTAATAATATATATTTAAATTTAAGTTTAAAAATAAAAGTTTTTGCTATATGGTTAATTGACGGAATTATCAGTCTAAACATAACACTAAAATAATCAACAAACTTTTTCATTTTGTACTGCACTATTCCAATTTCGTATTACACTAACAGTGTCGTACTGCACACTATTTTAGGCCCTGATATGCAGATAACACGCGCGTTTAAATGTTAAAACTACAATGCTCAAATATGATCGTACGAACAGCTCTGGCGATTTTCTCACCTCGTAATTATATGTATCTTTTCGAAAATCTCGGAGTTGCTGTTTTGAACACACATTTTTATAGCTATTACATCGGGTGAAAATGTGTTAATACGTCTCGCTCGCGCGTGTCATCGATTACAATTATAACGACCGAGTACAAAACGTACTGACGTAAAATATTCAAACGCTTTCGGAACTTTTACCATTAAGAGATTTCATCATAGCTAATTGTGCCGATTAATACCCAACTTTACATGCGGACTGCCCGCGGGTACACACACACATACCGATAAACATGTCTGTACACATGGCTGGAAGGACGACCGAGGTTTGTATACGAAATGGATGTAAGATGACAATTTATTTTTCGTCACACTACACACACACACACACACACACACACGTATACGCATAGAGGTACATACATAAATATAAATACTCACAACGGTTGTTTTATGGCCGATTCAATGTCAGACGCATCTAATACAGCATATAGGTACGCATGATAATCATAGGAGACCTATGCGACGTTCAATAAAGTATACTTGTGCTGGAATCCGTAAAACGTGATCGAATAGCGGCATGTGGCAAGCAGCAACAACAGGAGCAGGAGCAGCGATATAGAACCAGTATTGCGTTGGCGTGTCTTATAAGATTTTATACCTATATAACACTCATGTAATAAGGGCGCAGGTCGATGACGCAACAGGAGGGAATTTTCGAAAAGTTCTCTCTCGACCGGGATTTTTACCTCGAGGAACCCTTTAGCTAAAGTGAAAGTATATGTATCGTCGAAAAAATGTATGTGTACGCGCAATGATGTGCTGGTGGTATATTTTATAGACACACACACACACACACGGACACGTATTTCTATGTATAAACACGAGCCGCAGATATACGACGTTAGATAACGTCAACATTACAAGTACGTCCAGCAAAATTTCGTTATTTCTAATTGAAACTATAAATTTTCTCTCCGAGAATTTTACGGTAATTCAATTGCGAGTCGTATAGCGGGAGCAGCGACGCTGACGGTGAATCATGGCGTGAAATGCGGACATCAAATATAATATACTATGATTACATAACCTTGTGTATCAACAGAAAAATCAAATCGAAAAATAGTTTTCGATTGATGCACCAGCGGATCATTAAGATTTAACATGACGGTTTAAAGCGTTTACTTCGCCGTACCGTTCGTAACGTTGAATTCGAACGACCCCGTATTTATTACATTGCCGCAACGACGACGCGATTCGTCGTGTTTCGAGTGCATACGTGGGACTTTAGGTGACGTACATATTATTGTCGCAAAAAACCTTGGCGCGTCAGCGAAACGAAGAGGAGGCTTATAATACGGTCTGCATTGTGTGTATTTTGCTTTTTTAACATAATATTTTTACTCTTTCCGACGCGTACGCGAAATCGTTACGGCATAATTGTGAAAATAAAAATTACAGCAGCTGTCAGACTAACTCGGTAGAAAAACGTAACACCGGTTCCGAGAGTATGTGTTGTTCGACTTGCGTGCGCGCACCAACGACGTATAATACATATACATCCGTGATGTGCATTATAATCTGGTACTTTATATTCGAATCGTACAAACAGTAAGAACAACCGACGAGGTTGCCCGATCCGCAGATAAAAAACAACCTGTGAATAAATTACCGAAAAAGAAACACCATAAAAGTCGAGCGGACACGCACACTTTCGAATGCGTGCACATTGTGCGTAACACATCGTTTTGTGAGTTCGGCGTGAAAACAACTTGTGCACCGCGGCCAGGACGGTATTACGGTGTGCGGTACGGTGATTTTATGACCGATCGCAATATTACACCGTGACGACGGGTTATATACGTATGTATGTATACGATCGTGTACGATGAACCGATACTATAGGAATATCGATCCGATGCGATGAACGTTACGACGTCAGGACCGCGCACGGGGATGTGGACGACACAAGGATCTAGCGTTCATAACGCGCGCGTGCTACCGAAGGCGGTGGTGTCCCGACCGAACGGACCGAAATCGCGCGAGCCAACGCGTAACAACGACGGAACGATGACGTTCTCAGGGGGCCGCAGCCACGCTAGAGCGGTTTTGACGCGCGAGTACCGCGTGCCACACCGCAGTACGCGCCGCGGTTTTGCGTTACAGACGCGTGTGCGCACGTTTACGACGCGTGTGGTGCTCGCGCGTTTTCGCCGCGCGTCGAAACCACGTGTTCTCGTGCGCGCCGGGCAACAACGTTTACGGGTCCGCGTGTCTCCGGCGGGGGGACAACGGAGGTTTTCGCAAAAACGGGCGACCGATACCGGCCAACGGGTGGGCGGCGGCGAACAGCGAGAGATAATCACACGGTCAACGGGTTTCCCAGTAGCACCGTCACGATTCTCGCGACTGATAACGCGCCGACGTGCTGTTGCAGCAGCGGCAGCCCACGGGCAGGTGTAGATGTGGTGCATGTCATCTTTCGACCTTGGACGTCGTGCAATCGTGGCGAAAGAAAGATTAAGAAAAAAAAACTAATTAAATTAAATCCGACTGGAAAAGAGTAAACACATTTGTTTTGCTAATAAAAATACGCGCGCCCGTTTCTGTGTGTCATTATTGCCCGAGAAAATTGTTAACGGCCAATTGTATTGTTCTCGGAACACGGACTCGGCGAATATGAGAGGAATAACGTACTTGAAAATATCATTACGCGCGATATTGTACATCTGAGTAGCGACGCGGTTCACGGGTCGAACGCGGCAGCTGTTTTATCCGTCGCGTCGCGGTTGACCAACAGCGAACACGATTTTTCACCGCAACACCTGTTGCACGGACACAGCTACCCCGTGCGCGCGCGTATAACGATCACGTTAGGCGATGAACGCGTTTACAGAGAAACCCAAGACGTAAACCGTCGGAAGCCGAAGAATTCTCGAAGAATACGAGACGATAACGTAGAAACCGAATAAATGCGTCGACCGTCATTTTTTTGCACGTGGGCACGTGACGATACGCCAAAGAGTACACAATTATAATAATAATATAATCTCGAATCGTGCCGTGGTTTGTTGTACAATTCAGGCACGTACTATCGCGCGGCACGGCACACTCAAAACGGGACCGTAAGACGACGACAACATTTTCGGTGCGGTAAAACATTATGTTAATGATACAACGCGTCGTCGAAATCGCACTGCGGCGCAATGATTTCGAACGAAAACGAAACTCGCACGGGCGATTTTATATTGGAATACTGTCGTATTATATAATGTAGGTACGCGTGGGAGGGAATATTCCGAGTGAACCGCGCGGCCGTTCGTTAACAATCGACGTTTGCGGTGGCTGCGGTGAAATAGTTTTTTTCCGTTGTTTTTTCAACCGGGCGCGGCCGACTGCTGCCACGGGGGAATAACGTGTTTTCCCACGCGAAATCCAAATTTTATGAATGGAACGGCTGTCGCGAAAAATGTTAATCGAGAGGGGAAGAACAGACGTAGGTACCTACACCACGTGTAACGTTTATTACGTTACGACTGCTGATGGAGGGATAATGACCATCGACGGCTTACGAGACGTTTTCATCGGTCTGTTCGAGTACGCCCTTTAGCAGTGTCACTCGAACGGCTCGGCAATACTCCTTCGGCTTTTCGTCGTCAATTCGAATGCGACGCGATGCGACCGCAGAAAGCGCTGGCGATCAAGAACGAGTCCGAATAGCTGCGACGTTTTTCGTTATTTCCAACACTCCGGAACACCGATAATCACCTCGTCCAGCACCACTGCAATGTTGAACACAGTACGCGGTGTTGACCCGGCCGCGTCCTTGGTCGTATGAATTACGCGCGCGCGTGCGATGGTAGCAAATGACGCGGTGGACTCGTCGCGGGTTTCGTCAACGCGGTGGCGGCGGCCGATGATGGACGTTGCGGGAAAACGCACGCCACCGCCCCGGGCACGTCGCGACCGGAGGGTCGGGTGAGGGGATAGCGGCGGGACCCGGGGTAGGAGGAGGAGGAGGAGGAGACGAAAAAACACCTCTCGTCATCGCCGTCGTATCATTATGTGCACGGAGAAAGCCCTCCCCCCCCCCTCGCCAGCTCTTCGCGCCGCGCGCGGTGTCCCGCAATATGACCGACAAACGGGCGGCTGGCGGCCGTCAGCGGTGGCCGCGGACGACGGACGCCGGTCTAACGGACGCCGGAGCGCCGAACATGGGTCGTGCTCGAAAAAACGGGACGCCAATCCGGCGCCGGGACGACGATACCGGCGAAAAACCGTCGCAGGTGTGTGGGCAGAGTGTGCGGCGATCGGGCGGGCGGACGACCGACATGCGAGCGACGGGACGGGACGAGGCGGGACGGGGTGGGGAGAGTAGAAAAAAAAAAATCACACGACGCGGAATACCGGACGACCGGACGGGTGCGCGCAGATGTTGCCAATGAGTCACGCGGCGGCGGCGTACACACGACACGCGTGTTCGTGCGCGAGTCGTGTCTTCCCCGCCGCCGCGCCGCCGGTCCACTTATTATATTCCTCGACCGGCCGCAGATAGGTACGACGACGCACGCGCGGTCCGGTCTCTCGGCCGGAACACTTCCGGTCGGGGTTTCATTTTTTTTTTTCTTCTCTATTCGCTCCACGTACAGACACACCACTCCTCGCGACGACTACCGTGCGAACAACGTACGCACAGGTACGTGGCGTCGAGCGACAGTAACGGCGCCGGGGAAACCGTTTCCGATCCGGTAGTGGGTGTTTTCCGACGTTGGACGTTTTTGAAATAGCTGTGGATTTGTATTTCAATCGTTCGTGCGAATACGATAGAATCTTTCGACCGCGTCTAACGGAATTACTAATCATGCTGTGCGATCGGAAATGGGAACTGGATGTTTCCTAATCGAGTATTAGTTTATCGCGTGGTGCAAAATTAATAGCTACCGAGATCCTGTGCGAGGTGTACATAAGTGAATTGTTTGAAAATCGCGATCTTCGGCGACCGTTCGAACGCTAGACTCCGAATTCACGAGAATCGCAACATCACAGTTATTAATGTGTTTAATAATATCGCAGACCGCAGTGATATCATTTTCATACCGGTATTCATTCGTATAAAAAAATATTCCATTCTGGTCACCTTGTTACCGGTGTACCAAGGTATCATTTACTCGTGTATTTAGGACACGAGGTGGTGCATCGTGTGTACCGAAAACCATTTCAAACGCGTATTGTATAAGCCGAAAGCGTTCAAATGCTTTGTAAATACGAACCGGGGAGTTGTAATTGAAATGTCCGCTTACGGCTCAAGTCCCAACTAATGACTTATTAAGTGTAAGAGATTTTAAATAATAAGATTCAAAATGGCATGCGCGGTACTATTACGTTGGAATTACATAATGAAGTAAGCAATTCAATTGCTCGTGGCGAATATTGATTAATTTTATAAGCGTAAACGGTTTTAGAGTCACGGTTCATCAAGCACGTCAAATAAAAAACGAGTTTCTACGTACGTTTTAATTTTTAAGTAGCTTGTACAGAAAAGAAAATTATAAATCAATAAAGTAACTCGTCGTTTCCCTTCCTTAGTTCTTTGTATACTGTATTATGTATTACTTATAATATTTACATATAGGTACAGACAGTAAGGAGTCTCAAAGAACCCAGTGAATAATATGATCTAATTTAATTTGACTGAAAAATTAATGTACTTCGATATATTATACTAATGGCTTTGATTAAAATCAATTTATACCATATGACGGACTAATATGCTAAAATATAATGGATAATATGCTTATAATTATATAGTTGCTTAAAAATGATAATAACTTACAAAACGGCTATATCTTTAAAAGCTCGATTTGAGCAATTTGTATTCGTATGCAAGTCATAACATTTAAAATGATTGACAAGATTTGAGTTTTTCAAAAAAACCATAAAAACAATGACTGATTTCAATGACACGTTAACATCATATTGTCGGTATAAAACCAAAATCAAACTGGACACGTAATAATTAATATACAACATATATTTATAAGGGATCTAATATGTAAAAAAAATAAAAATATAATGTACATTTAAGATGTGCTCAGACCGGTTAACCGTTATCACATCCATTTTTTTTATAAATGCCTAATGAAACAGACGATTTCGATTAGCAGTAGTGTACGAAAAAAAATTCCACTTCAAAATAAGAAAAAATAATTAGACCATTACAGTTCAATTCTTCGAAATTATTGTAGTTTTTTTTTTTTTTATAGTCACCACGAGATAATTCAACTGTTACGCGTACGAAAATACCAAAGTATGCAGAGCCGACGAGAACTTTTGAGGGCCCCGGAGCTGATCGGTTCTAGACCCCATTACACTCGTTTGGTCAAGATATAAATAGTACTTGTACATACTTTGATACAATAAAAATATTTAAATTTGCATCTTATACTACGGCGAATGAGATTATAAAATAATGTTGTCTAAAAGACTGAGTCGATGGACCCTCTCGGAGGTACCAACCCCGCGGCTCTAGCTCTCATTACCCTACCCTCTCGTAGGCCCTGAATGTACATCCAAACTAGAAATCACTCATGAAAATATTCGATGTACGAAAAGTGACGACGAATATTTCAAGATTATATCTGCGTATCGTATACGCAGCAACACGTAGGTATCGCTTGAGCCGCCTCCGAAAATTCGTTATCGATATCGTTGACGTCATCGTCGGCAGCGCGGAAAGATTTCTTGCGTGCGTCTGCGCGGAGCCACGTAACAGCATAGTGTTCCGCGTGTTCGGCAAAACAACTCAACGGCATCGGTCGTCGCACGGCTGTTAATGGTACCTAACGCAAGCCGTTCATTCAAACGTTGAAATAAAATAAAGATTGGAAACAAAAAAAAATATATATTGCAGCGCGGCGTTTGCACATGCACTATTGTTTTGAAACACACGCGTACGAGTATCGTCGACGGTGGCGGTGAACCCCGGCAGCCTCTTTATTCTTCTTGCACGGATAAGTTATTCGATTTCTATCTCAGCAGAAACGACCGCGCTGCCGCATCGGCGCGCGGGGTGCGTAATTCCGAACCGAATGACCCGACGCGACTCGCCGTCACGTTTTGTTCGGAGGCGATATTGTTCCCTTTGAGCATTACGCGCGCAAACAGCGGTTCGTCGGAATTCCAACGCGATTCGTACGGTAGCTGGACCGAAACTTTAGGTCCGCCACCGAGATCGTCATCGTTCCGTTATGATTACTATTATCATTCCGCGTTGTTGTGTCGGTAGACGAGCTCGAAAACAACAACGATCCACGCGCGGCACCGGAGGTGAACATCATGCACGTATTATTATTACACACACGGCACTTAATTTTCCGTTCGGAGAGTATATTGGATTTCTCTCTCTCTTCTCTTTTTTTTCGTACGATCACACGCGTCTGTACGTGTACGCGTTACGTTCACGATGCGCCCGGCGCCGCGCGCAACATATGGACGTTCGGATTTCAATAATTCACACCTCGGGACGCACCGACGCGTGTATTATAGGTGTAGGTACCGCCCGTTAGGCGCATGCCGAGACCTACGTATATTTTATGCGGCCCGCGTGCATGGCGGCGCGCACATCCGCGTGTAAAACGTGCGGCTGTATTTTATACATTATATTGGAAATCGTTCAAAACCAATCGTTATCATCGTCTAAACATCGAGCCGCGTGAACCGGGAATGAGAACGGAAGAGTGAAGAAAAAAGCGCGTGTACCGTCCGGTTGCGGTAGTTAAAAAGTCTGTTGAAACGAGTCTCGAAGCACTTTTTTTCTTCTTACGACTGCGCGAGATAAAAAAAACAAAACGCTATTGTATACGATGTACGCGCACTGTTAGGCTACACGGCTACACGCCTGTCAGCAAATGTGCTGCAACCTAGGGAAATCCGTGACAATTTGTCGCACGTCGAAGTCATATGCGTGTGTAATACAGTTAAACGCACTCGTTTGGTGGCCAACAAAGTATGGTCGAAATTTAACGCAGTTCTTGGAGAAACAACAACAATAAAATTATATGTATACAAGACCGCGTGGGAAAATCTTATCGTGACACAAAGTATTATGTTAAATATATATATACGAGTATATATAAGAAGTGTGGAATGAACTCCACATATTAAGTTAAAGTATGTTTTTTAACTGAATCCTAAACTTTATGGTTTCAATTCCAACAGATTATAAGGTAGCTACGTGAAAACACGTCAATACATCATACATAGGTCTTTCTATCAGTTTTAGAATAATGCACACAATACAACAATGTACGGACGTACGGTGAGCAGATATACCAAGAATTTATAGCGTTTACAGTTGAGTTACGCCATTTCATACGACAATATTGACAAATTGATTTTTATTAATACCGGCACAATATGCAACACGTTAAAATAATATCAGTCGTTTTGTGACAAAAAAAATAAACGTGAATCGTTCTAGTATGCAAATACTGCATTATAATTACCGCTTATATCTCGATATTTATGTACCTTATCACGTGTGGCTAGTAAATAATTTATTATTATTATAGTATTTTTAGTATTATATTTGTACAGAGGAAAAACTGCCAGAGAGGAATCATGTGGGGGGCCATTATGAAATAATCCGTTTTAGATGATTTCATCCGTGGTTCATCTTGTAACGAAAAATTTGAACCATATAAAATTTCTACTACAGGAACGGATGTCCGAACATCCTTCTGTGACTTTACGTCTACCTACATTCGTAGGTAGGTACACCCGATACGTAAAAATTAATGCAAATGGTTTTGAATCGCACGCGGACGCGTGAATAAATTATAATCCGGTTGCACCCGAGTTACGTATTCGTGGTTTGCCGCAGTAAACCGTGACGATTACACTCGTTATAGTAAATTTAACGAAAAAAAACAAGTTTTTCTAATTTTTTTTTTTTTTTTAATTTGTTTACAGTCATAATATCATGGCACAAAATTATCTTAATGTACTTCAACTCTTCAAGATTTTTAATCATTTTAAACATCGATATTAAAATCAAATTTTTAAATCATCGAGTTTAATACCAATATTCGATGTTTATTATAATCATCGTTGTTTGTTGTCTGTAGCCAAACCACACTACCAACGAATATATTTATTTAGCGACCAGCAGTACCTATTTACATATTATATTATTGCTTGAAACTAAGTGATTTTGTAGCTCGAATTAATTTTTAACGTAATCGTCGATTAGAATGTTACGCAGAAAGCGTCCGATCGATATGTCGCGTACAACATTATTTTATGTATTGTGCACGAGTAGTACAGTTGAGGTGCAACTAATAACCAATACACGACATAATATTCGGCATGAAAATCGCGCGGTATATTTCGGATGCGCCGGCATTGTGAGTGGGAGATGTGAATCTGGGCGAAATCCACTTCATAACGTGGAATAGGAAAACCGCGTGCGAGTCCTATATAATAGTATATAATATCCTGTTCGCGCGCGCTTTCGTCCTGCGCGTACCCCGCGTCTGCGTACCGGTCTGGCCGTCGTCGTCGTCGGACGTGACGCGAATGGACAAAAACTCTGTACCAGGGCATTGTTACTATATGGTGTGCGAGTGCGCGCGCGCGTGTGTGTGTACGCGTGTACGTATGTGTATGTGTCGGAGCGGTTTTCGCTGGAAGCCGGTCGAAGATTTTTTTCTTTCTCATTATTATTATTTCCCTCCACTCGTCCGTCGCCGGCGCGGAGCTAGTAATAACGCCCGTCGTCGCCACCGCTTGCACCACCGCTACCCCACTAACCGTCGGTCGGTGCATATACACTCAGATGCAGTTCTCGTATATAATATACACACAAGAACAATAGGACCGGTAGCGGCCGGAAGATACGCGCGTATAACCGGCGGCTAACGCAAATCGTTTCAATTTATATATATATATACTCACACACACACACACACACACACACACATGTACACGTTGTATACTCGCGCCCGAAGACGATAATTATTTTTATTTATTTCCACCCCGGGCGTTGTCCAACGGTAACCCGTTCTAAACGCACAAACACGGTTTTTTTTTAACCCGACAACGTTTTGCACACCCTACATGTGTATATTATACGGTTGTCGTGAAGCGAGACGTCTGAAAAGTTTTGACGGAATAATGCAGTAGACTCCGAATGCACACATGCGTACGTGATCACAAAAATGTATAAATACATTTTACAGTATATTATTACAAATATCGGTTGGTGTAGGTGGAGCACACGTATACGCACATACACATGAATACCATGTTACCACACTGCCGACGTTGTATTGTATCACTGTTTATGTCTGACAATATAGACGCAAATCCACTAAGTACTCTGGGGGTGCTGAAGTTTAACTCCAAAATTAATTGATCAGTGATCCGTGAGAGGTTTCGGTCCTCACACTCACCATAACTCACAAATACTCACACCACATCTTTAAAACAAATATTATAATGAACAGAAAATTATTATTGAATAAAATAGACATATATGTTTTTAATAAAATTCGTGAAAATTAAAATATACTTATAAATTATAATAGATATACAATGATAAAATAGAAAGTTTTATTATAATGTAACTAAGGTGAATTAAAACAATTTAAAAAAGGACATTTTTTTTCTGTACATAAATATAAACTAATATTACTATAGAGTATATATTTATAGTGGTATGAGTTTACTTTTTTTAAAAAAAAATGTTTTCAAAACAGCTTTTCTAAGTATTTATTTTTATGTTATTTTCTACATAAATAATGACTAAAACGGTTAATCGGTTTTGTTTCATTTTAGTGTTCGTTTAAGTTTTAATGCGACGCATAGTTAAAAACCACGCTCACGCGAAAAAAAAAGAAATTTGCAAAATTAATGTAACTTCTATCAATGTTTAGAAATTTAGATAAATATATTTTTCAATGATTTTCGTTAAATCTTCAAGCACTTATTTGTAAGCTTTTAACAACCATTTCAAAGAATAACGCATTCTTACCAATTGAAAAGAAAGTCTATAAATAAACCCACAAAATATTGCAGTAAATCGGCAATATTCACTAAAAAAAGTCAATAAGTAAATTAACTCATGAATGTTAATGAAAGGTAATGATTCTTTATAGTTTAGATTTAAAAAACATAAGTACTTGACTTTCATCAAAAAAATTTTTTTTAAACGGTTGATTACATAATCAATTAAAGGATAATATACGAGTAAATGACTGCACCAATAATTTTGGCATGTCTTTTATTCTAATTCACCATTAATACTTGGTGAACTATCAGTACCAGTAAGACTCAAAATAGCAAATAGAAATATTTTCATCATGCGTTAAAGTCTCTACAAACACTTAGTAACCATCGTCTCCTGTGAACGTAAAATAAGATATTATTACTACTCCCTACTAAACTTTTAACATATAATTGTAGAAAATAAATTATCACTTTCTAAACAAATTTGTCAAACATTTTTTCGGAAGGGTTAATATTTATCGATATATCTTATTAATGTACGTTTCTCAACAACCGTTAAAATTGGCAAAGTTTTTTATAATCAATTATAGTTATGATAGAATCAATTCATAAACACATTTTTTTTATTCCATTAAAAAATAAAAAATTATGAGTAATTTAAATCAAACTGGTTAGTAAGTATAAAGCAATGATCATACCCAATGGAATTAGATGCTAAAGCTAATTATAATTTAAGCTTTAGAAGAAGAAATTGAAAATGAACTCGATAAAGATTAATCGAAGCAATTGGTAAATAACGAACAATAATTAATGATCATTAGAATAAAATGCATTCCAAAGATAATTTCTTTGTTGTAAGGACATAAACTAATTTACAAACTAAACCAATTATAGTTTATTTATATTTTATCTTATAAGCCCTGAGAAAAATGACTAAGACATAGATTTCGCGAATTCCCAAAAACAATATTGTTTTACAAAAAAAAAAAAAAATGTCTAACGCGACTGCACACGTAGTGCTATAGTATAGTGCGAAAGACTATGGTATCGATAGGTATCAGTTGTCAACGATAATATCAATATTGAATATTTCAAATAGTTGCGATCCGAACAGAATACAATATTAAAATACGGCCTCGGGTTCTAACGTTGTGGACCGTCCTACATACGAACATTACGGACCGACGTAATTCCATTTAAAATATAATATCCATACACGCGTCGTTAACGTGGTGAACTGTAATAATAACATTGCGGAGGGGGGGGGACAACGGACGTACGCGAGAAACCCCGAAGTGTCCCCCGGTGGCCGCGGACACGGGTCTCGTCGCGCAGTAGGTACGTAAATGCGTTTCAGACAGAGTCGTGTCGGATTTCGCACAGCTGGCGAATAAATATATTATTATTATTATTATTATCACGCATAAAGGTACGTTTACAGCGCCGAAAGAAGGAAAACAAACCGAAATGAATCATTGCGACGGCGTGATAATAAAACGGCGTTACGTGTGAGAAACGTGTGCGCGCATGGAACGCCGCGCGTTTGATGACGGACCGATCGGTCGTCGGACGCGCGCACCACACGACCGTCGGGACCACCGCGGCAGCGCGATGGACAGACGCACCGCTATCGCGCGTGATCGCCGCGGCGGCCGGAGAAGACGGGCCCCCGCGGCCGGTGGTGAACGGTTCGGCTTGGCGCGCGCGCTGTACTGGGCGAAACGCGCTCCGGCGGTCACGGTTTCTCCCTCACCCCTCCCCCCCCAACACCGGGCCGGCGACAGGCGCACATATGGTTTCGACTATTACGCGTACGCACGCGCGCGCACGTTCGTACACGTTTTTATAATTCGTGTAAGGTTTTATTATTTTCTTTATTTTCCCTTGCAGACACACGCGCGCGCGCATACTACAAACGATCGTGACCGATTAATTTCTCCCGTTAGTACCCATTTCGTATACGTGCGCATAGGTAAATAGTAGCAATGCGTGTACCTACGCGCGTATAGGAACGCGAGCCCGAGACGCACACGTCGCAGTACGCGATCGTCCGACAGAAGTATTGATGAGATACGGATGACACGTGTACAGAGCTTTGACATCGTGTGCATCGGCGTTGATCTCTTACGTTCTAAAAATAAAAATAAAAAAAAACGTGCGTGCGTGCGTTGAGAACTCACTACGGACGACGGGACGCACCGAACTGTGCTCCGTTCCAGATCGTTTTTATCGACATACGTCCACAATAATAGCCAAAACGCGGTGAAGCGATAAAAATAATAACAAAAATTAAAAGTTATTGAACCAATGTAGTTAGTGTAATGTGTATGTTAGTGAACCAATGTATGTATAAACAAATAATTCATACGAGTATAGGAATAAGAAAATGATTGAAATAAAATAATAATTAAAAGCTTGGCCTGGAGTATTGTTGTATTTGTAAAGTACGATCGGTTTCGGGTTACAAAATTCATCATCAGGTATACACTAAGTTGGTAAAATTATGACCAAATATAGCAACATAATGATGAATTTTTCATGCCAAGCCGATCGTACTTTACATATATAATAATACTCTAGGCTGAGCTTTTATTTATTTTTTTTCTATCTATAAACTATTTGTTTATTTATTTATGTATTTAAAATAATAAATATCCATCAGCCGATTTTATTGAATTTATATTTTACATATGACCTGTACTAATATCGTTTCGTACAACTCTTTTGCAGGATGAATAGTATTCTCTCGAATAGACTTTAAACGGAATGTCATTGAAGAATACACTTATGATATGATTTATAAGACCTTTTATTATGTTTAATACTTAGATAACTGAAAATTTTATTGTAGATACATGTGTTATTGAAAAAAGCTATAATAAAAAAGTTCTAGTAGAGATATGGAAAGATATAGAAAAAAATAATATTTTAGATAAATAGATAATCAACACATATTTTGAAGATAATCAACTAAAAAGAGTATCCTTTATTATACAATTTCACAGTTTCATTTTATTTTATATAAAACATACGTTAGTACTGTTTATATTTGAACCTTAAATAAATTTCCGGGTAAATGTTAAACTAAGGTATGCGAAATGAATAAATAAATTTAACAGTAATTTTGGTTTGGAAAAAAAAAATTCTTATTATGTTCTTACCTAAGCGGTGAATATTTGATTTTCGAACCGCAAACGATTTTACACATGATTTCAACGGTTTGTACTTAATAAAAATATCATATCGCCCGAGCGGTGTGTTTACATCGATAGCGCGAAATCCACCAGAATAAAATTCTAGGATTTATGCACCGGAGATGACACAATCCAGTTATTTAATCTCGACGGGAAAATATATAAACGTACTAAACGTACATATCTTTTACACCTACCTGCCATTTGATCGTTTGAAAATTTACAAATACCGGTCGGTAGATCGCTTAAAAGTCAAAGGTCATTTGCGGTGAAAAATCGTACACATTCGTATACAAAACAACCCAATTGAAAAAGAAAAACCGCGGGAGCTAATTTTTGTTCCGGAGGAAAATTTCTAGAACCGAGACGGACCATCGTAAAACGATCGATTCAAAAACGGTCCCGTCGTGTACGTTTATTATGTGCAGACGCATTTTCGTTTCGAGTGCGGACACTTTTAATACGCGCTCGCTGTACCTAAAAGTATTATTTTATTATTTCAAAAACATTTCAATGCGAGCGCGCGCATACATGTTATTATTATTATTAAATAAAATAAAGCGTACGTTTTTTAGACGAGTCTCGTGCGCTTACACCTATGATTTATATGAATTTGCGCGCGCGTGTGTAGTGTGATGTATAACGATATATAGTATAAAAAGTATTTGTATTTGGATTTTCAATTTTTTTTTTTTTCTGTCTGTACGTCCGCGCAGCCGTGTCGAGAAGAGGAATTCATTGCGCGGAGACGTACACGTACAGTTGTAATGACGGAAGAAATAATATTACATTATATCATTACGACCGTCGCCCGGTAAAAATAATAGTGGCCCGAACACGCGCCCGTCACCGCATTAACTCCAATTATTTTTAACCATACGGCTAATGTGCTCGCGCGCGCTCTCATCGTACCACGCGGCGGCCCCGCGATAATGGACTATATATACGTGCACATACATTTCTCCTGACGCTGGTCTATGATTTAATGATGAAATCGCCGTAGCCGCCCCAGCGGTAAACACACTTACACACGCTGCACCTGGCTCGCGCGCGCTTACCTATCCTGCCGCAGCGGAGTGCCAATGCACTATGCACGCGCGTTTAATTGAACGAAAACAACTACGCGAGAGTGTACACTGATTATAATATAGTATTTGTGTCATAAATTTGATTTCGGTTCTCGAGAGTCCCGCGGAGTGCTGCGGCAGCGGAAAGGAACACGGATAAAATAAAAACGAAATAAATAAATAAATAAAAACCCGGTGTAGACCGTCAGCGAAATCAAACCGCACGTAACGCGGGAATTGGAAATTCGATGGAATTACGTTTGACGACCGACCAGATGGTCGTAGCACAATATATAATAGCTATAGAATATTACATACGGACGCCGTACGCGAAATCATATACACACGTATTGTGTACAACACACACACACACGGGCTGTATAATCATTAACTATTGACTGTACGTAGTACATGGTTATATGCGTGTGTAAATATATATTTATGTGAATGGTACGCGCTCGTTTCTGTATTTGTCGTGGGTCCATGGTACATACCCACACGGTATAGGAGTATAGTATTAGTATGGTATTTTTCGTATTTATTCGATTTTTTTTAAATTTAAGAAAACCGTTGGTATCAATAATTTTTATTATTATTATTAATGATTATACTATGAACACGCCTATTGTAAACGTGCCATTAAACTATTATATACCTTATAGAGCGAAATAAATTAATTTAAGAGTTTTTCATTTTTATGATTACGACACAATAGCAATAAGTTCATTTTCAAAGTATTTATTATTTATATTTACTGTACGTCTAGTTAATCACGTATAAATCACATACATACATATATACGAGTATATATATAAGTGGTTTAAGACATTATACTTTTTATATTAAATATTTTAAATAGTTCAAATATATAATGTTGACTTACACTGTAAAGAGACATACAATATAATTTATTATAACATTTAGTATAATTTATTTTGTTTAACAAAAAAAAAAAAATACATATGTATCATTTTACTTTAACAGAATGTCATCAGATCAAGTTAACGTTTTTTTTTTTCATTTCACAAAAAAGTTAAGTATTATTACATTCCAATCTGAATAAAAACTGGTTAAGATTATCTATATGTGTAAATTAAAAGAGACACATAGTCAAGGATCAAATTAAAATGATAAAAATTATGATGAAAAAATGTTAAAAGAAGTACTACATTATTTGTGTTTTGAAATTGAATTGACCAATGTAAATTAAAAGTTTAAGCTCAATCATTGTGACAACTATAATAAACTCTTACATTTTTAAATATAAAAGTAACTCATAGTTTCATCTTTCGATTACAATATTTTTAACGTTGTACAAAATGTATTTATTTAGAAAATTTAGTATTCATGGAAAATACATAAAATGAAATAAATAAGTATAAGTAATAAACTGCGTTTTATTTTTAAATTAATAAATAAATAAGCTGTAAAAATTATATGTTCACTTTGATGAAAAACAAGTATAAAAAAAAATTTCTACATACGAGAATAATATACTATGTTATGTTGTAATTATTTAAGTGTTGACTATTTTATTTCCAAAATTTAATTTTAATTTTAATTGTCAAATGAGTATCTAATACAGCTTTAGACTATAACAGAATATATTTATTTATAGTAACAATATAATGTGTTTAAAAATTATTTTAGCTAAAATTAAATCGGTTGGAGAAATTAAAACAAAATGCGAACGATTTTCATCTTTTAATAATATAATCCTTTTTGGTAGATTGTTCAGGAAGATACCTATAAGCACCTACTTGAATGGATTAAGATATAACGTTAAGATATATACAAGCAATAAAAAATCCGAAAAAACACGTGTTGCTTTTATAAAAAAATTTAGCAGAAGGATAATAATCTTACGAAATGGTATTATTTGAGACAAAATATACTGCAATAATAAATAGATGCAACAATTATTTATACTTACAATATATATATATATAACAGTATTTATTCAAAACATTTTCCAAAGCAGTTAATGCCATGCATGTTCCCGCATATATTAATGAAACCAAATATTATTGGTTTTTTCGATATTTTTTATTTTATCGGGTTCATAGGATAAATATGTACTTTATAACACGATTAATGCCACAATTCACAGAACAGGTATATGAGTATTTACATGTACGCAATCGTATATATATATTTATATATATATATATGTATAAATCTAGTATTTTATTTATTTTTACCTTTAGTATACATCGTTTTTATCAAAGAAAAACTGTATTTATATATATTAATTTTTCAAGATCTCATAGTACAAGCTTATCTACCACGAACTTAACTTTAACATTATGTTTTACAAGAAAATTTTTCGACAAGAATTTACTGATTTATTACTTAGGGTGATTTTCTTGAATCCTTCCTCACTTTACTTTAAATCTTCGTGAGGTATCCTATTTATGTTTAAGAAAGAAAAAAATCTGTTTCAAATATTTACATTTTATTTGTTTTATGTTTCATAAGCATAGTACATAAACGTATGGCATACATTGTACACCAACAGAAGAAACGCATTAATTTCCGCCTAATGCGGTGATTGCCATGTACGCGGATGTAAATGCAAGTGACTTGAATTTCACACTCGAGAATTTTCCACACGGTTTGAAATTTATTCACGGTGGTGGTAATAAGGACGGCGTGGCGGTCGTGACGAGAACGAAATAAATAAATGTACATCGCGATAAAATTGATGAACGCGAACGACAGTTAATCAGGCGCGAATAGATAGATAACAAACGATTGCAGCGAAGATATGAAAACACCATGTGTACACGTACGCGTTCGCTCGCTCGGTTGGAGGCTAAACGCCACCACACCGTGATGCCTTGTGGAATATGCGCTGTGTTGGAATGACGAGGCACAATGCAGATACAATGCTCTCAAATTAGCTATTTAAACTCTCGTAAACGATTTAAATTCAATGTTTCTTTAAAGATGACGCACGCCTGTGTTGTAACGATGTAAAGCCAATTAAAAAATAGAATAAAAAAAAAAACCTAGTGACGATGTTTTCAAGTATCGCGTTGGTTATTGTAATCATTAGGGCAGAGAAACTATTGGATTTGTATGTTTTATTTTGAGTCTCTGCTTAAAACAACCTGTATTTTTGTATATAGGTATATACAGGGTATGCCATAATAATGATGCCGAATGTAAGCGACTCGAATGGACATTTGAGTGCAAATGCGTAATGTCAAAAGTTTAACTTAGAAGAGGCTGTTAAGATTTAGATACAAATAACAGAAACGTATGTATGAATACTATCATAGGCGGATATTTGATTGAATTTTAGGGGGGGGCTTAAATGTTAATTGTTGCAAAATAAGTACCTATTTCAATATTTTATACTACGAAATTTAATAATTTTGATCTTTTTAGGGGGGGGGGGGGCTAAGCCCCCCACAATCTCCGCCTATGAATTCTATATAACGATTACAAAACGATTGGTATGTAAAACGCAAATGCGCGTTTAAGCTCAAAATCAAAACTATTCAGAAAAAGTTTTGATGAAAGTAGAAGATGGGACATAGTTAAATTATTTGGTCCAAATCGTCGACCAGATGGCCAAAATGGCCATGATATATACCAAATGTTTGAATATACAATACACAATCTACGAGTGTGTACAGCAATCATATGATAAGTGTTACGAAAGAAAAAAATGTAAGGAAAATATTATTTTTTTTAATATTATTATAATATTTCTTAGCTTGTAAACAATAAAATTATTTTCGTAATACTTATATTGATTTTATCCTGCGTGTGTATATTAATATACAGTATTCACTAATATTTGTTATATATAGTAACGGCTGTACTTCAAACGCTCAAATCAATCGACTAGATTAGTCTCATTAGTTTACGTATGAACATACATTCAAAATTTAAATTTCAAATTCAAACTCAAATTTTACAGTTTTCATAAAAATATAGAATTTTACTGTAAAAAATCGAAGCTTTGAAAAGTTTTCATCATCCTTTAATGTTTAAAGTGATTTACGTCTCTGGGCGCAATAATTCTCGTCGACAATATAATCCGTACACGCTCAATTCGTTTTTTTCCCCTCTGAACGGTCTCGATTCGTCGACCAGACTCGTGCTCGATAGGTGATAAATCCACTACTATATATCGTGATGCACTGTATATGCACATAAATTCCCATAGGTTATTGCCGTAAGTATACATAGGAACTTGGACAGTGCAAAATAACCCAGTGCACGCGTTTAGAGAGAATGATAAAAAATTTGTTTTTTTGTTCTCTACCGAAGTAGCGGACTTTATGACAAAAACAGTAGTCACATGCGCTACAAACGCGAAAAAACACAATTCGCACGCAGTTGGAAACTCGTTCAGTCGTCCTCCCATTTTCTATACCAATTGAGCAATGCAGATTTCGTTTTCAATTCAGACCACCGAGAGCGTGATTCCGCCTAGCACGCGGTGGCAAGAATATTCCAGTGATTTTTGGAATCTTATGAATTGGATGGTATTTCGATCGGTAGTTAAATACTTAATCGAAACAACCGAGAACTGGTTCGGTCACGCGCGTGTATTTCTTGCAATCACATTGATAAAATCAGTGGCAAAACAGCATTTTACCCGACAAAAAGACATTCTCATACATAACGTGTATATATATATATATATATATATATATATATATATATATATTCATATATATGTTTATATTTATTATACGGATACAACGATCAGTATTATATCGTATATTTAAGTAATATGTTCACGACCTATACTTTAATCGCTGTTATGTACAGAAAATAATTTCAATTATTTGTGTTGCCCGCGCGAGTTTTTCTTGTCGGTAATAGTAAATGTATATATTACATCCGATTGGTTTGTTTCGCCATTATTCGTCATCGACGTAATAATAAATACACAGCGAATCTCGTAAAATTATTAACGCGCACGCAGCACACGCGTCGATATGGAACTGATGCAGTCTGAATTTCAAAAAGTTTATGGTCTTCTAACGAATCAAAAACTAATTGTAATTTTAAATTGCTGTGTTTCTATGTAATATAAATCCTCATATAGGTTGTGGGTAAGGGAGTTGAATTAAAATAAACTATTCAATTATTTTTGTAAATCATTCGTTTAAAAAATAAACGAATTTCAGTTTATGTTATTTATGTTACAAGCAGACGGCGAAGGTAACTAGTAAAAATAAAAAGTTTAAAAAATCTTTGCACGTCCCAGATACAAATGTCAGACGGATAATGGTACAAGCTACAGTCTCCGGAGAATCAGATTTCACGATAAAACGAATAAATTGGAAAATTGCCTGCAATCTGGGTACACACGCAGCGTTAGCGCAGTCAGGACCTATGTGATCTGGAACTCTGAAGCGATAGTGGATTCGGAGCAAACAATTTTACCTGGCGGTGGCTGAGAATCTTTAAAAAAAGATTGTACTCCTATGAGCCGGGATCGAGTAAAAAAATCCGTGAAAACTATGTAAGCTACAATCCAGAAAGACTGGGGAGAAAAATCACCGGTCACCGCGACCGTCCGCGGTATACTCGCGCAAAAAATTGTTGTGGGCTCGCGTGGCGCTCCCGAATCGCCTGTCTCGTATACGCGCACACCCACGCACCGTCCGCGTACGTATTGAATTACCATGTTACTGTACGTCGTACGTACCACGTATACGGGTTTCACAATCAACCCAACAGCACGAACGTTGGCCGTCAACTGCCGTCGTCGACATTGAACGCAAACGGCCTAATTAGCCGCGGGAGGAAAAAAAATAAAAAAAATAAAAAATTTAAAATTGCCTACCCGTAAAATGACATACGCACGCCAATTGCGGTCTTTAACGACAAGACAAGAGTGGAGAGAGAGAGAAAAAAGTTGCACATTACGTGACCTAGTATTCCGCCGTGGTCGTAGAGCGCGCGCGCGTACTGAACAAAAGCTTCATGTAATAATATTAATAACAATAATGATAACAATAATGATAATAATAATAATAATAGTAATAATAATAATAATAGTAATCCCTCGCGGCGCGCCGGTGACATTGCGCAGATCAAACGATTATGATAATACGTGAAACGACGACCGCGACGTGGCCCCGCAACGACAACGGTAATTGTAATGTGCGCGTTTAACTCGGTTAATTATTCGGTTCGCTTTGGTACGGTAACGTTGGTAGGTACACCCGAGTGTATAATAATAGTATTGTTATCATATACGAGTATTATGAGACGCGCGAGGGAAACCGTACGTTATTGCGGCGGTGGCGGTGCGCGGTTGTCGCGAAGAAGAATACAATGGGCGCCGGTGCGCCGCACAGGAATACCCTGGAAGGCTGTGAAAACGGCGCGACGACGATTATGACTACAGATGCGGTGTACAGTGAGCGCAAAGCCTCTTTGACGGAGAAAAAAAAATCGTATATACTTATGTATATATATATATATATATATATATATATGTGTGTGTGTGTGTGTGTGCGTAATACATAAAAATAATAAAACCTCGGCGGGAGAACAATGAAGATCGCCCCGTGTGCCTTTTGAACGGGTTTTAATGGCCTTCCACCGCCGTCGCTGCCTCGTGCGCAAACGCGCGGGCGCGTACCTACACATAGCTGCTGCTGCTGCAACGCGCGCGCGCAACACGTCATATAACAGTGGCGCGCGTCAGGCTCGCGCGCGACGATTGCTGCGGCGGTTTTTATGCGCCTCTCCTCCGGTCTGTTATTATTATTCTCAAACATGTTATTGTACACTTCACCCCTTCTTATAAATCTCGGACCGAACCCCATTGTGCGTATTCGTATAATATCTGCCCGCACGTATGCCAGAGAAACAGAAAAAGAAACAAATAACGCGAAGAATAATATAATATAATATTGCGTCGTACACGCGCCTCCGTCGTTTACGTTTTATAATATGTTTTGAGAACAATAAAGACTGTTTTTTTTTCTACGCGTATAGAGTGTAATGTTAAAGAAATATGAATTCGTGCCACCGTCGACGCCACAGGATAACGACGCATGGGACGACTAAATCAATTATGTCCCTAAGATACACGGCAAGCGGCTCTTTTATTATACATAAATTATACAATTCTACGAGTTTCGCGGTACCTTTTATTTATACACGCGTAAGGTTCACAAAAACTGTATCGTCAAACGCTAGTTAAGAATAAACGCCGTCGATTCCAGGATAGAATGTTTTTCGAGCTGTAATAATTTTCAAGAAATGTTAACGCGTCTACAGACGTATTCCGCATCAATACGATAAACATTTTTAATTCGTAGATAAGGACCATCACGTGGGAAAATTCACGCGTAAATCCATAGTTATAAATCTATTAACGTATTATGATAATGTCTGAAATTTATACGGATATATCTACATATTATAACAATAATCTAAAAGTTGTTTGAGTTGAAATTCTAAGTTCAAGATCGAGGCAATCATTATCTCTATTTCCCGCTGCAAAGCAATGGATCAATTCATCTCGAGAGGTAATAAACACACTGCAGGGTTATACGTACGTATACAATATTATGTGTGCGTGCACATACCGAAAAGGACAAAAAATAACAAATGAGTTTCACCACAGGAATATCATACGTCGAAAGCTAATCCCTCTAAAATTACCGCTTGATAACATTACGTGTGCCTTCATATTTTGTACACATTCTTTATGGTCATGTTATTCGGTTTTAATGATATCGCTAATCTCGTGCCCGTTCGCCCTCGTCCATCAAGTACACACAACACATCGCAAACACACGTGCACGAGTGTACTCGCCAGCGTACACACACTCTCTAGACGCTGTATAACTGTACAAGCATAAGGAGTAAAATTAAAGTATTGACGAGGTGTGGCGGTCACAATAATGATCGGTCGTTATCGCTCCATTGTTCATACATCAAAACTATCAAGCAATACAATAGAATTGCACGATAATGACCGATCGTCATTATGTAGCGACATCTCGGTATAGGTACATACTGCTGTAGCTGCGGGTAGGTTACCCACACGTTCCGGACTCAGCGGCAAGCACAGGTCCGCGTCGCTTGTATTGTACATACGTATGAGTGTCAATATATATAATATCATCTACATGTGCGTATGACACATCATACAGGTAACTCGTGAAGATTCGGAAAGTCTTTAAAAACGCGCACCGCAACCGCCTAAAATACGAACACGATTTAATCGCAATAAGTTCGAAATTTCGACCGAAAATCACACAGGTATCTGTACTACCGAATACTTGCAGTAGAGTGATGTCCCCTTTATACAAGTGTTAAAATTACATTTATGATTTGAAGTAAATAGCCGTTCAAAATTTTTTAAAAATATATCACTGAACTTAGGAAAACTTTATATATAGTGTCTGATTATAACTAAATAAATTATGTTATATAACTTTTGAGATATTATTACAAATATTTTAATTGTAAAAATAATGCAATCGTTGGTCACAAGGAAAGGTTCTTTTCATTGATAATTTCAGTAAATATTTTGTATAAAACAATTCCTGAAGATTACAAATGCTTTAAGTGGCTCGTTATAAATATAGCAAGCTCCTAAGACATATGCTATAGACTTTTTTAAATTCTCAAGTATATATTAATGGAGTTTATTTGAACATTATTTGTCATAGGCGGATATTGGGGGAGGGCTTGGGGAGGCTTAGCCCCCCAAAAAAGATTAAAATTATTTAATTTCGTAGTATAAAATATTGAAATAGGTTCTTATTTTGCAACAATTTACATTTAAGCCCCCCCCCCTAAAATTCAATCAAATCTCCACCTATGTTATTTGTACCATCCATACTATATTGAACCTAATTAAAATAATAAAATAATTTTTATTTTAGATATAAAGATGCATCATCAGAAGTCAAAGTACTCGTAAGACGATGAAACATGATTGGTGACATATTACGGCACGAAAATAAACTAGTTTATAAGTTAATAGAAGGGAAAATTTAAGGTAAGAGAGACCGAGGACGTCCAAGAACTTCATTTGTCTAACAAACGATATCCGATGTTAGACTATCACACTACGTAGAACTGAAGAGGTAAGCAAAACATAAGGTTAAAAACGAGAAGAATCAGTATTCTATAGCTAATATCCACTACCTCAATAAAATTTAATGCAAAATACTTAGAAAATTTTTGGAATACCATCTGTAAATAGTTAAACGACATTTAACATTATGGAGTGCTAAAACTGTCGCGAACATTTTTAATATTTAATCTATCAAAAGGCCCACTACTTAAACTTCTTCTTAGACCTTGATTCACTTAAATCAAATTGAATTATTCAATACAAAATAACTGGTTTTCTCCTCGTGTAGGCCAATTGTAATTCATTATGTGTATATATTTATATATATTACTACCTCGACACGCGTCTAGGAAAAATCGTTTTCGGAACGCAGCCTATTCAATTATTATCATTTTATCCTATTAATGATTTCCGTCGTGTGACTCGTGTAAATGCGCGTACATGTGTGTGCATATCAAAGTTCCAAGAAACTCGAAACGGGTTTACGCACTTGGATAAAATGTATGTTAATGTGTCACACACATAGACGTTTGCGCACACGTTCTAGAAGGGTATTATTCACAAGGTCTTTTGGTTGTTTGGCGATTAAAACTAGTCTGAAAAAGAACTGCGAAAATAGAAAATACTAGTACATCACACAATATATCACATATATAATTATATATGTTTTAACAAATATATAAATCTATTATCTTCGAAGAATTCAAAACACATATACAGACACGTGTATTAACACTTCGTTTCGTTATTTTATACAGCAACATTTTGTAATACAATGATATATAACAGTAATACGTTTCAGAGTGATTTATAAGATAAAGATTTTTTTCTTTTCAAACAAATCGGTCTCCGAAACGGAAAAAAAAACAAAATAAAACTTTAATATAATACACTATTGCAATAAAAAATGTATATATTATAGGTACCTATAAGATTTTTTCTCCACGCGAGAATACTGGGATTGTTTAGGTAAACAAAGAATGGACGGAAAAAGTATGCGTATAAATACCAATTCATCACTGCGATGACACTTGATGACTATACAGAGCGCATATAATATTATGTATATATATACACTGTGCTATATAACTTTATACCGATCGTACTCTGCAGGTATTATCAATCACAAACGTGTTTCGATCGTGTCTTAGATTGCAAGTAAATATAATGGCGTCCGACGAAATATCGTATATATAGTAACAATAGGTTAAATCATTACCTAGATTTTGAATACCATTGTAAAAGAAAAAAATAATCGTAAATACTATTTGTTTCATTCACAACTACAAAACTCGTATACTTACGTCGGGATAGTTTATAGCAAGGATGGACAACTCAAAGTAATTAGTGGGGCAATTTTTAATTTCTGAACTTTAAAATTTAGCGGACCATAGTAAAGAAAGCTAAAACGAAAAAAAAGTTTATTTATATGGACAATTAGCATTTATTTTTAGTATTACGAGTGAATCAATACAATAAAATAAGTGCCTAATACCCATTGCAAAGTTAGCTATTACGGTATGGGTATAAATTATATTTACATATAATGATTTAACTGGAGTAATGCTAGAGAAAAATATAATACCTACATTTTAAGATTGACGTGAAAAAATTAGATAATGATAACTGCTGAAATGTAATGAAGAGGTTTGAAAATGTAGCGCAGACCAAAAAAAAAAAAAAAAAAAATACACGGGCCGTTAGTTGCCCATTCCAGGTTCATAGTAACCGTGGAAAATGATTGTAATATAGGGGAGGTCTAGCTTAGAGTGGGCTCAGCACTTTCAACATTAAAATTAAATTAAACATGAAGAATACATTTCTATTAAGTGTACTTTATATTTATATTTTACAATTAAACGCGCGGACAAATCAATATATTTTAGACGTTTTCGTTTAACAATTATTTAGTGTCATTCATTTTGAATGTATAAAGTATATACAGAAAATATTTACCATATGTGTTACCGATTAACCACCTCTGGAATTGTGTACAAAAACATTGAATTTACCTAATAAAAAAAAAATTTGCTTGTATATAAAAACAATTATTTATAGATAAGCGCCAAGTAATCATAAAATATTGATGTAAGAATAAAATGTATAAATATATTTCGTCTTCTACTTTCTCCCAATTAATTGGGGTCGGCCAACTTTTGTCCTAAACCTCCACTCGTTTCGATTTTCTATATCCTCTACACACACACCAACAGTTATCATTCTCAATCGTAACCAACCATTTCATTTTGGTCTTCCTCTTCTTCTTTAATGTTCATTTTCATAACCATTCTTACTACTTTTGTTTCCTCTCGCCTCATCACATGACCAAACCATCTCAGTCTATTTCGTCTCATATTTTCCACTATCAACGCTACACTAATATTACTTCTAAGATATTCATTCCTTATTTTATGTTTTCTTGTCACTCCACTCATTCATCTAAGCATTCTCATTTCTATATTATATATATATATATATATATATATATATATTAACCACCGTCGTTATCTAAATTCTATGACATAATTCTATCTTATAGTCGTAGGATTGACAATAATAATATTATATAAAATTTACAATGCAAATTGCAGAGACTTGCATTATTTAAATACAAACGAACAATGGTAAGATCTTGAGTATACATGTGGATACACGGTGGAGCCGTCATTACCACGCGCATGTAGTCAAAGGATGTAAATAGATGTAATAACGCAGTCCTAAAACATATATATATATATATATATCTATAAGGATTATGTTTAAGATATAGGTAGTTTCAAACTTATGGTATACATTCATAGTAATAAAATAGAGCTTTTAACACAATTCAAATGAATAGATAATCAATATTACATCATAAATTAGTTATATACAAAATGATTAATGTTTTTCATCGATTAATGAGAAAAAAAGTTTATATATATTGGTATACCTGTATATTACAGAAAATTGTTTCCAATCAGTATCATATCATATCAGTTAGATTTAGACTATAATTAAGAATATTTGAGAATCATATGAAGGGGACCACACACGATCTATTTAACTATACAGTTTATCTGTGAAATTCACTGAGTAAAAATTGTACCGTTTTCTGAACTGAAAGTGTATAGACTACATCAGTTTTTTCCTTGGTCATGTTCAAAGTTCTCTCAGGTTTTCATGCGAGATAGTCACAGTCTACTGTACGTTTTTACATAAAACAATGAATGGCTAAAAAAAAAGGGCAACATTGTGTTGTGTAACTGCAGCGGTGCTATTTAAAGAAGATAAACGGAAGAAAAGGTCCCTTGAACGTTGGAGCAAGGATTAGTTCCTGTTCCAAACAAGTGTTTTACTCAGCAATTGTCATTTACTGAATGAGTTTTTAAAATTTTATTATGAAGGGAATTTAATATCCGACAATACGGGTAGACTTCTGTACGCGTCAATAAAATGCAGAAATTGTTCTTTATTTTCGTCAAGGCGGTGAAAACAGTTAATTAGTAGTAAAGAAATTAATAAGAGTAAATAATACAGAAAATAGCTGACGTGCGTAACTAGAAACAACTATACAAGACTGTGCAAACTGTTCGATTAACTGACCTAACTGCGTCGTTTATCGATGCTAAGTAGAATTTATGACGCAGGCTAAAAGTTTGCGTACAAATCTGCCAGAACTGCACAGTTTTCTCAGTTTATTGTTCGGACATGACGTCACACGAAATAAAACTACACAAACTGATCGTGTGTGGGCCCCTTTAAATACATACTTTGTGGAATAGAATATTTTAAAATACTACACTAAAACAAAGAAAATAAATTTCTTGTCCAAAGTTTCATTCTACAAAAATCGATCATAATTTCACCAAGTAGTACATGGCTCATTTATACGTAAGTATATATAATACAAATAATTCGGTATCCAACCGAATCACACATCTATATATTATAATTTGTCGAAAAAAGGTAATGAAAATCGAAATAAATGTTTACTTCAACAATAGAGATCATTGTTTTAAATTTTATATTTATTTAAGTACGACTGTTGAATTTGTATTACAGTTATTCAAACTAGGTAAACTGATCATTTTTCCTAAATAATTTAATCTGGTTTCTTGCACAGTAGTAGTTGAATACAGTTATATTGAATACATATATATATATATATATATATATATATATATATATATTTAATTATATTGATATTGACTTGATTTACATGACGATATTTTGATCCTTAACAATACCAAGTTTAATTATCCGAACATTTAAATATTTCGTGAAATGTTTGTACATATATCGTGACGTTGTCATTTTAAAACTATCAATTATTACAGATTTAATATAAAAAACAACAATTTAATCGAGAAATCATTATATAGTTTTTGTAGAAAAACGTTGAACTTTAACAATTTCTGTATGATTTGGGATTAATAGGAACGATGAATAAATAGGGCAATAATGTCGGTTGTGAGCGAGTCAATTGTTTCGACGACTATTGCTGGGATATCGTTTGAAAAATAATTTGCAGGTGCGTTCAAACGAGGTGTTACACCTGATAGTAAAAATAATTCAACGAAAGGCTTACCAACCGAGATTGTAGATTTTAACCTAAATCAATTTCGGGTGACACTTCTGAGCACTTTCCTCGGATCAGAATTGTCAACAACACCGTTACCATTAAAATTACCTTTTATTCATATTCTGTATGAATTGTATAATTTTACTTACAATAAATACATTGCAGTTTCCGGGTTGGGGTATAGGTGGAGATTATATTGAATTTTAGGAGGGTTTAAATCTTTCTTTGCAAAACTATTTTAATATCCTATTTAATACTTAGAAAAATGTTCAAATAATGTTAAGGGCTTTTGATTTTTGGGAGGGCTAAGCTCCCAAGCACCCTCTAATCGCGAACTATGGGTTGGGAGAACAAAAATCAATGATTTAAAAATTATATTAAATAATATTCAGTTCAAAAATAAAATGCAATAAATATGACGATTACTTCTTTGGCGATACATTAGATTAATAATGTACATTGATATAGGCGGCTATAGAGTTATTTATTATTATTATTATTATTACTATTATATTTTCGAGATAAAATTATATTTTTGATTAACATTTTAACAAATTAGGTCTAAAAATATTTTTTTCGAATTACAAATTTTATTATAATTTTGAAATTAGCAGGTAACGTGAAATAATAATCGTACTTCTACTTCTAAAGAGGTGCCTATACTCTGTGTGTCCAAGGGCCCCTGCATTGCCAAAGACGGTTCTCCTTGTTATTTTATATTCGATCGTATACACAGGAATCGTTAGGATAATGAACGCGGAGCATAAAAAAAAAAAGTAATAATTAACGAAATAAAGTTATTAAATATTCCTATACACACACCGGACAATAAATATATAAAAAAAAAATACTGCACCAGACTCCGCGCAGCCGTGGCGTCTACAACGGAATAAATTATAAAACATACATGTAATATAAAATACTCAACTCGGATGTAGGTGTATTTAGATTTTTTTTTCTATCGGCGCGGCGCGTGCAGCGCACAATATAATAACAGGAAATCGACTTGTTACATGGCGAATTGGACAAAACATAATTTGTGTGTGATTTAAAATGCGGTTAGATTAACGCATAATAATAGTTGATGTACAGTAAACGCTAAACCGAAAGAATTCAAACGTTCTTACGACGCGCGTTCGTGAAAAATAAAAAAGTTTTACGTGTACTCGCTTTTGTTTTTCGTGTTGCGGTTTTCCTCTTGGGCACCACCGATAAAATATATATACATATACATAATGCGTCGTACATTTATGTTACATGCGTATTATACGCGTACGTACAGATATAGGCACACACACACACACACACACACAGTACGCATTTATACGTCACACCGGTACATAATCTAATTGCCTGTCATGACGTCTAAACAATGAGGCAATGAATTCTAATGAATGAAGATGTTGACACTAAAAAGAAAGGATGTCTCCATCAGATTATACGTACATAATATAAGTTTCCTATACGCCTATGTATAAATGGTACCATGTGTGTAAAATGCGTTCAAAACTATAACTACGATATTTATTGCACAATCGCGGCGGTGTATCCGACGGCACGCAACGCGAATGGCGATAACGAGGTTTCGAAATTAACAATGCAGTGCACATCATTATTATTAATATAAAGTACGATAAATCGGCTAGAATCGACACTCCATCGTTATACGATATTTTCTGATTCTCCGTGCTAACGACGGGTCTTTTCGCAAATGTTTAAAAACTACGGGGGATTGCGTAGATCATCGCAGAACCTGGTCGTCTTCTGTACTTCCCTACAGAAATCAGCTAATTAACTGAGAAAAAATGTCGAGCAGTGATCATCAGAATAGTTTTGCATGAAGATAAAAAATATGAACACACCTGAACAGCTGCTACGTCGAAGTGACTTAAGAACAAGAGTAAATTATTTTAGGATCTTGTTAGGATCAACTTGGTTCATGATATTTCGTAAAATCATTAGTTATGCAATGATTTTGTGTAAACAGCAAAAAAAAACCCAACGGAACGTGTTGATGGGGGTATCCTATATAAAATATCGTTGTTCCTAAACACAATTTAAACGTGTATTTCTCAAAAAGTCTAAGGATAATATTATACTTCGAGACCGTAGCAAATGCTAAGTGAACTCTTGGCATAAGAACGATAAAACTACACTAGTTTTTTAGGTCAAAAACTGTAACAGCCAATGATTTACCGCTTTTATTTTTGTACACAATTTTTAAAAATCATTTAGGTTAAAAAATAATAATAATACAGAACCCATATTATGTTTATTAAGTACATATAACTTAAAATGTGTTCTCAACATCCCCGGTGATTCCAGGAGATTGAAACGCAAATAGTACCGGAACAATTAAACTTAAAAATTGTCCACTGACATGAAATCCTATTACTGGAAGAAACAAAAAAATCAGAGAATTTTACTTTTGATATCTAATTTTAACGGGCAAAATAATTATACTTACAAATTCGACTACACAAAACTTTAGAGGTGAAAACAGATGCTACAGATCATTTTCCTAAAAGGTCGTGGCTCTGTTTCTCAGATTTATATATTTTAAGCTAATAATGATAATGCATTGATTTTTTTTTCTTTTATCAGAAGCGTAAGAACGTTAGTTATCTTCGATTTAGACCATTTCGAATGTTCAACTTACTAGAATCAGTTACAATACATGCGGAGAATTTTATCATGTTTTCTCAAAATATATGATTGTATAAGGCAACGTATGATAAAATTGTCGCTAACGGTCATACATTTACGTTTTATAATATATGACTATCATAGAAATCACAGATTGATAATCTAAAATTAAAAAAAGAAAAACTTTATATTTGTACGAACAAACTTGGATTTTGGATCCATAATCCAGTCTCAACATTTGATTACTTACATAAAAATCCATAAGTTAAACCAATAAACATTTTTAAAATGTATCATTTAATCCACAAACACACTTATATCCAGGAATTCCAATGAAAACATTTCTATATGAATAGGTATGAATTCCCTAACCTAAGGTGGTAACTTTTAGATATTTAATTGATCTATGATCTACTAAATGGTCACATTGATATAAATTGTCTACACTTACAAAGTTGAATAATAATCAAAATTTTCTCAAACATTTCCGAAATAAATAATATATTTGCTATCCTCACTACCATAAAAGTATTGGTGTAGATTCTTGTTTTTCTTGAATTTAACTCTTAGCTAATAAAATATCGATCTCAGATTTTTTGATTCTAATTGTGATTAATTTAAGTTTTATGTTCCATTGATGGTAAGAAATAAAATTCAATACATTTAATTCTTCCTTATGTTTCAAAGTTTTTAAATACCGTTTTAATATTTTTGTTAGTTTGATATTGTTAAATTATGTTGCCTGTTTTTAAAATTACTGTCAATGTTTTTCAATCAGCCAGTAAAATTAGTTAATATTATATTAAATTTTATATTTACTCGTAAATAGTAAATATTTTTCATATTAATATTATTTTACCTGTGCAAATTTACTTAGTCTTAACTGTAAGACATTTCAAGTAACTAAGTACTCCTTTGGTCTACAAACATGTTTTGATATGAGAATGTAAATATTAAAACCATTTTATATTAAGTGAATACTAAACAAAAAGTTCTTAATTTTATATCATCAATTCTGGGCAATATGTATGACCTGATAATATTGTGGGCAAATGTAATGTTATAATCCTCCGCTTACGTCGTAAATGAAGACTTCCAAGGATATTTTAAGTGATGAACAAAAAACACATAACTATATATCACTGCGATTCCAAATAATATTACATAGATTGATTTTTCATGAAAACAATTTTTTTTACAAATTGTAAAATATATCATTAGCAGTTAAGACATAAACCCTCCCACAGAATATTCAATCAGATGTTTATGATTATGCTGTTCTTCGTACAGTCACAAGAAGAAATTCTTTGAAATTTGATTTAATCCAATTTAAGAAACATATTATTAAATAATTATTCGATGAAGTCACAGCATGCAAACGTCGAATTATTTATACTAACTAATACTGTAGAAATGCTATTAACATGCTGGATACAAATCGTCACAATTGATGTAACGCGATAATCATGATATTTTTGCTTTTTTATGTTTTTAGTAATTTCATCAATACAAACATTTAAACATACAGATTTTTGGGCAATTAAAATAAAAAACAGAAAAAACCAACATAGCTTAGAATCAAATGGTAATCATGCAATGCATAAATAGGTGTGCATACTTACCTCGTGTTATGCACGGATAGCATTAAAATTAACACACCGCGAAAAATAAAAGCATTCGTCGTTATAACCGTCTGCTGAACAACAGAGACACACGCATAATAATATAATGCACTCTCCTAAAATAGTTCGTCATCAGCGAGTATTCCTACACTTACACATATAAGAACTTGATTCGGATAAAGGAGGTAAGCATATAAGCATCAACCGATATTTTTACGTGAAACCGTCCGACCTCTACTTATAACTATAACTTCTCTGAATACTGCTGCAACAATTAACATACGCGGCAGTTATAGTGTCAACTAAATAACTATACATTATGATTACGTAGATCACGTGAAAAAACTTCACACACACACACACCACGCTTGTTATGCGAATTGTTAACGTTGAACTCGTTTTGCAAATATTAGCTTATATTGTGCGTGGGATACCACAATATAAACGTATACAGCTTGATCAAAAATACCCCGAGGGATTATATAAATAACGTCATACGATTTGAAAAGGCTTAAAGTCTAGGGTTTGGAATCTCGCTTGGCCATCACGTTATGTTCGATGTACACGGTGTACAAGATTCGTGGAGAAGACGATATGGTTTTATACACGGGATAAAGTCTCATATCAAGATATTTAGTCAAGACGTTTAGTATATCTACCTACCTACCTATACGGTCTGTATGGTCGACAAAAGAAACTGCGAGCCCGCGGGTGTACCGAAACTCCTATACATTAAACACAGACACACACGCACACGAACTCCCATAGCAAGGCGGTCATTTACTGCGGCAATGGCACTTGTTGCACGCTTCGTTGTTTATTATTATTATAATATGACCGCGGCGCGGATCGGAATTACTGCGACTCAGTGCGGAGGAAGTTGAGGGGAGGGCAAACATCTGGTCGGCTTCGAGGATCAGTACACTCTCGGAGTCGGTCCGATCGGTGGCTCGACTCAGCTTTCCAGCGGAATCGCCTAACATCGCAGCCCCTCGAAAATCTCACCCGGACCGAGATTTCCACCGGAAACGAAAGCGAAAAACCGCGTCCAAATAACCATTTCGCAACACTCACGCACATGAATATCCTCCTGTGTGTGGGCTATATAATTCTTTTACCGCGTGTGGGCACACTGGTTTCAAGTGTAACACACTTTGAAAACTTCCCGTCGATGCTAGTGCGACGGGTGGGCGTCTCTCTGCGGCACTCACGTAATTATTGTTGTGCGGACGCACACCGACATCGGTACGAGTGTGTGCGTATGGTGGGCGACAATAATATTAGGCATGAATGAGCGCACCTGAGTGTGTAACCTCTGCGTGTGTATAATGTTATAGTGAGTAACATTTAGAGGAGGTATATTATATCGACGTGTAACCGCCGCCCGAATTGGGAAATAAAATAAAAATGTATGCACACGAAATGACCAACGACGACGTCATCCCACGTCCGTCGCACACGCCCAAAATTTCGAAAAAAAATATTAAAAAATCACACTAAAATACGTCATTTTCTAGATTTCTGAACGGGTTTTTTCATACTAAATACCTTGTACGATACTTTGTTTATACGTTCTTTCGATTACGTTTTATGCGTATTTTTCATAAACTGTCTCGTAATCGTCAGCATACGCAGGCAAATTAAAAAATATGTAGTTCAGATGGAGGAGAATATAGAGGTACATTGATCGATGAAATTAAGTATATATAACACTTATAAAACATATTAATATTGTATTCATTGTATTTTTGATCTTTTAATATCATGTGTATTGTCCGTTCAAAATAAGAAACGTAGACGGCGGCCGACTACTGCGCATGGGCGTGGCCTCACTACAAATGTCGAGCTTTGACACTGTCGCCAGCGAGAGCGTCTCCTCATTCTATTGTTGACCAGTGACGCGAACAAATAACTTAAAATGCATTGTTTCCTATTTTGTCGTATTTGGTGCGGAACCGGCACGGCGGCGCTGCGTTGGGCCGTATTTACCGTACGTCAGCGCAGCATACAACCTTTTTATTATTATTATGAAACCATTTTTTTAAACTAAATTTTTTTTCGAGTTATTACCAAGTATATTACGTAAAAACGTAAAATATAAAAACAAATTTAAACATTATAATTATTTATTACAAGACATAAAAAGATAAACAGAAATTAAAAAAAAAAAATAGTCAGTCATAAAAAAAATATAAAAACAAAAAATAAATTAATCATAATCAGAATCAGTGTCTCCCGTTATTGTTAAAACACAAGGTTCCATTTGATCAATCAATTCGTCCATGATATCGTCGACTTTCCAAATTTTCTCTTCTTCTTCGATAACATGTTTGATGAAATTTTGCCAATTTTCTGATGTCACCCTTTCAATTGCCGTATGAAGAAGTTGGCGAACGTCGTCGATCTTAAACGTTGTGTTTTCGCGTTTCGCGTAACCTTTTACCATAGCCCATGCCAATTCAATTGGATTAAATTCGCAATGATAGGGTGGTAATCGGAGTACGGTGTGACCTGCGTCTTCTGCAATTTTATCGATTACGTAAGATTTATTACGTGGTATTTCGCGTACTTTGGCCATCAGTTCATGCTTCAAAAATGGTCTGTCAAGAATAACACCTTTTGATTGAAGCCACTCCGATAATTGGGCTTTATTCCAACGCGTACTTGGATATTTTTCCAATTTGACGGAATGGTATGGTGCGTTGTCCATTACAATAATGGCATTAGGTTCAAGTCGAGGTAGAATAGCCTCAAACCATTCCTTGAAATTATCACCATTCATCTCATCGTGATAATCGGCGCTATTTTTTTTTGATTCAAAGCATAATAATCCACCTGGCAAAAAACCTTTGTCCGAACCAATATGGAGTATTATGAGCCGCTTGCCCTTGCCAGTTGGGTTGATCGACCCGGTCGTTAGTCCTTTGTTGAACGCATCGTGTTTGGAAAGAACAGTATTGTCCTTCCACACGCGGTCCACACAATCGCCAGCATTCAACCACGTCTCGTCCAAATAATAAATTTGTCGACCTTCCTGACGATACTTACGAATATTGTACAAATAGTTGCGGCGCCAAACAATCAAATCTTCCCTCTCCGTTAGGACACTGCACCTTTTTCTTTTTTCGAACACGAAATCCAATTTCTTGATGGTACTGTACAAAGTAGTTCGTTTGAAATTAGGAAGCGATGGATCTTCGTTTACTGCAATTAATATTTTGTCGATCGTAGGTAATTCACGACGCAACCAAAATGAATGAACTTTTTGCCGTAATCCATTGCGATCCAGATCATCAATTTTGTCGAAGAGAGACGACTTAACACGCTTTTTGTTGGGAGATGAAACCGTATTTGTACGTCTGTACTCAGCGATAGTCTTACTAATTGTTTCACGACCTAAACCCAAGGCCTTTGACAAATTAGTAACAAGATCTTCGTACTTGATGTCCGGCGATTTCATCAAAATATCTTTGTACAAATTTATGACCATTATTTTTTGACGGCTGTATATATACTGTAAAAAAAAATTATTAACTTATATGAACAACTGGTGTATAATAATTATTTAATAAGCAAAATAACACATAATACAATTATTATTATTTATGTAATATACATCGACGAAGAATATAAAATATGAAAAATGTTTTACTTACTTTTCCTTTAGGATTTTTTCGTTTTGGAGAAATAGTAGACAATTCATCTGGATCAGAAATATCACCCAAATCGTTCATGATGAAAAAAAAATGTCTGCAGAAATAAAATTGTGAACACACGTTACGCTAAGAATAGTCGGAACACAATGAGACCGAATTCCGAATTAGACCTTATTCTACAGAAGTACAGACTACAACGAACGTTAATACGTCGACAACGGTCGTATGTCAGCGGTCGCCGTCGGTAAAATAGACGCACGGTGGTGGAAACATCTGTCCGCCGCCGTCGAAAACTGGTCGCCGCCGTCTACGTTTCTTATTTTGAACGGACTATACATTGCTAACAAAATACCGAAACCCTCGGCTGTTCATAATAATCAATACATTATATGTACACATATAAATGCATAAATATATTATGTATTATATAATTATTTTATTTTACTGATAAATATCACAGCCTTGATAACAATGGTCTATAATTTTATTATAATATATTAAGGTACATAACACCTATCGAATTCGGACTAGACCGAATATCGTATTTTTTTCGTTACGGATGGATAACATAATTTTGTAGTTAAAAGGCACTTAGTTTCTTATGAATAAATACACAAACACACATATATTTATATATGTGTTTATGTGTGTGTGTGTATAACATATTTCTAAAATATTTTACAACAATAAATTAAAATTTAATATAAAAAATAATAAATAATGTACAACAAATGGTTTTTTTTTACAAAATAATAAATAAAAATAATACTATGATACCATATATACATAAATATATTTATATATATATATATATATGTGTGTATAAAAAAAAAATGTTTTATATTTACAAGAGTAGGTACAAAACGAGAGGCCAATACGTGCCGCGTAATTACACGTGATTACCAATAACTGTTTTTTTTTCTTTCAATAAAATATCTATTTTTTTATCCATTTCTAATCGTTACGCGATTGTGTCCTGTTCTCACGACCTACGCGTCACCGCCATCGTTGCTGCTGCTGCTTACCGATCCCGGGCACGTATTCGATATTATTATTATTGTTACTGTTACTATTATTATTTTCATTATTATTGTTATTATTATTACAATATACGGCGCGCGGTCCGGTTTTTCGATTTATATAATATTACCATGTAATAAATTGCTCGCGAACTCGGACCGCGTAGTAATCCCGTGAGAAAACCCAAGACAGCAATGAAAACCGTACGGGAAAAACGGACCGAAACCGTCGACAGCGACGGCAACAGCGTACAACAACCGGTCCAGCGCGCGTAGGCATAATACTACCATCGTTGCGGCCAGGCCGTCGCTACCTACGCACGTGTCCGCCGCCGTAGATACCCACGCGCTGTGAAGCCCGCCGACTGTTTCATAAAAATATGATGATTATAATAATAATAACGATAATTGACAAATCGACGGCGGCGAGGCACCCTAAATTCGTCACTATCATCTCCCTATCGAAGAAACGACCAACGGGACACAACTTGAAACGAATTATTACAAAGAAAAATAGTCCGGCAGATTATGTTTTCAATTTTTTTTTTTTTTTACCTCTGGAATACAAACAAAAATTTAACATGCACCGGCTGCGCAAGCAAAAGCTACGTTCGAAATATAATATGTATGAAAAAACAAAATAAAATAAAAAAAAAAAAAAATTGTAATTTTATTTCGAACGGGACTCCGCTATAAAATCACAACAATATACTAGTAGCATTACAGTCCAAGTACCACTGTAACTACTAGTAGTTGTAATAGTAATGGATAAGTAGTGATTTAAGCTTATATTATAAACTACAACACAGCAAAAATAAACATAACACACAAAGCAAAACACACAGCAATCAACGTGGACGAATAGGATTGTCTACACTGTAGACATAGGTGTGACAATGTTCGGTTGAACTCATTGCCGGACATTTGATTTTCTAGTAATATATTTTTCTTCATACAGACATAATGGCTCAGTCTACTTCATTTTTATTAACTTTTTTTTTAATTTACCATCCCGTCAGTATGAGTTCAACTGAACATTACCGCTGATTGTGTGAATGGGACGCCATGTGAGGGTACTGGTGTAATGGCAGCGGGGAAGTGCACTGTTGTTGATAGTTGGCCGTGTGCATCAGCGGGCTGGGACTAGATGAGGGTATGAGATGAGCAGGCGGGGACATGGCCATGATGTGTTGGGGATGATGTTGTTGATGGTGTGGATGGTGGACAGGACTCTGTTGGCCATACACAAACTGCCTTACTTTGGAATCGTGGTCATCGCCAATGTTGTATGAGAGGTCGGTTTCTTCAAATCCAGTTGCAGACATGCGTTGGTCCCCTGAGTTAGCACCAGATGAAGAAGGGCATGGATCTGGTGAGTTTAAACATGTCTGTATAAGTGCTTTACCCGCTTCAGAAGTAATCATTGGCTGTAATTTGCGTGTAGCAAACGTATAAACATGACCCGTTTCAGATGCTACTAACAGCATTACTTGTGTGCCAGTCAATGTTGACAATTCATATGCCTAAAAAAATTGAATAATTCATATAAAAAAGTATAGGTAATTAAATAATACTAGTTAATCATAATTGACTAAAAAAAAAATCATAAACACAAATAAGCTTTTAACTATAATAATGAATAACCATTTTTAAAAGTATATTATTTTTGAAAATTAAATAAATTGTAAGGTATTTTGAAAACAAATTTTCATAACTCAGTTTTTTTAAGTTATATCAAATTATATTAATTACAATTATCCACAATATAATTATTTGAAAGTACCTACCTATTTATAATATGAAATAAATTACAGATTACATGATTCATAAATGAATAATCAAACTATTATATTAAATTAAAAATATGTTTTATATAAAAGAAAATTATTGATTTTTAGATTATTTAATAAATGTTAAAATATTTTAATTATGTAAAATTCATCATAAATATGTAATACTGCTGTTAATCAATTTAAGAATATTTTTTAGAATGAAAAAAATGATTACAAAGAATGAGAAGTACATAAATATTTTGTTCAATATTATATGGAACACAAATGTTTAAAATAGTATAAGTACCATATCATAATCAATATGATAAAATATGTATCATATACTACTTTGTTAATAAAACTTTATGAAAAATTGTTATTCAATCTTAGGAAACATCTGGTCTAGTTTTTGTACTATAAATACTTGTGTTTATCTCAGAATTTCTTAATGTATTAAATACTTAAAATCTTATTGTAAAAACTAAACAAATTATTTAGGTTTGTGACGTTTTATGTTAAATATAATAAAAATTAAATAGAAAATTTACTAAGTATTTGATATCTACCTACATAATGTTATAAACATTTTTATAGTGATAATGTTACAATTTTTAGAATATATTTTAAAAATGTACTAGGTATTAGATATGATTCATGAAATAGAATAATTTTATAATTATTTAAGTAATACTAAGTCTAAGTTTACTTATTAAATAATACATATGGAACATAATATGCCATTATTTTATGAATAACACATTTTAAAAATTCTTCGAATTAAGATTGAATAATAATTTATAATACAATTACAAAATGTAACTGTTTGTTTTTCTTTTATTTTTTTTTAAACTAATTTAAGCATATTTTATACATATGGTGGTCTGAAAGTTACAATGAGTTGAAACACATCTGTTAGTTAAAAAATCAGTTATAATAAGAACTTCAAGTGACATCTTTATTTTATACAACATAAGTTTTAAGTATCCACATTTCTCAATGAAATGGTTGAACAATTACTTTTAAAATTAAAAAACAGTACACAAAAAAATTGACCATCTGTTCTAAATGTTTTAAATCGTATGAAGGTCATTGTTCATTGTTCATGAGATGTATAAACATTTATAATATCTATAAACAGCCACCACAATTTCAAAAGATAAGATTGCATAGTCAATAGGAATAATAAGAGAATATTTTGCAAGAACGTCTGCACGAGTAAAATTTTGAATTGAAAAAGAGATAAATACAATTACAGAAATATGCAAAAACACGGTTGTTCTTATAAGGACTATATTGATTTGTACATGCGTCACACAAAAATCTCAGTAATGAAGTAAAAATGATTGTTTAAACAGATTTAACATTTTTAACCTGAATCACATTGACAAGTACCTACTAGTAAGATGTATGAATCTTTATTAATATTAAATGAAATCTGTTGACTTACTTTTTTCATAATGCCAGTTTTCCTCTTGGAGAACGTTGTGTACCTGCGAAGCTTATTCTCAATGTATTCCATTTTGATTTTGACCCTACCCTTGGTCTTCTTGCCGTTTGACGGCGAAACGTCCTTGACAGAAGGTGGCGAAAAGTTATCGTCAACCAACCGATGGTGGTCGGTCGGTTCGTAGCACATGTTGTTACCGGGCCCAAGAGACCGCTTGATGCCACGCTGAAGCACTGGACCGCCGGGGCCGCAACCTATCATGGACGGCGAGCGCGACGTGGACGGGCGTTGCTGTTGCCCACCGCCGCCGACGCCGTTGTTGTAAATGTCCGACGGGTCCAACAGCGACATGTTCGACGCGTAGCCCATGCCGAATCTGTTGTCGCGGCCGCCACCGCCAGACGCACTGTCCATCGCTGTCCACCTCATGCACTTGACCGCCTACGACCGGTCATCCGCGCACTACGCGCACACGCGAAACGGGCGAGCGGCGGTCGGGGCTTCGGCGGTGTCGAAAATCGCGGGCAAGCCCGAACCGAGCAGTGTACAGCAAACGGAATTGAAAAATCGTAGCGAAAAAAAAAAACGAAACACTAACGTCACACTGATAACAACGGTCGGGACACTGATAACGCGGCGGAACACCGGTGCGTGTGCGAGAGAGAGAGAGAGCTGCCACAGCGATGAAGATACGAACGGTTATGCCGTATTGGATTCCGTTGCACTGCTGCCGCCGCCGCCGCCGCCGCCGCCTCAGCACGCACACCGAGTAATCCGACCTGCGCCCGTATAATAATAGAACTCGCGGCGCATGTGCCGCGCGATTATTCTATTTTTAAAAAAAAAAAAAATTTAAAATATTGTCCGCTCTCGTCGCGCGCGTTCGCACCGTGCCCGACTCGGAGGAGGCGGCGGCGGCGGCGGTGTCGTCGTCGTCGTCGTCGTCGACGTCGTGCGGTCGTTTTCGCTCGGGCAATCCGTCGGTCTGTGCCCCGTCGCGGAGTGATCGGTTGCCGTGCTGCGGTCGTTTGCCGCTGCGAGACGCGCCGGAGCACTGGTCACGTGACGCACTGGCGCGCGGGAAAATCGGTACCGCTGTCTCGGACACCGTTTTGCGGGAGAACGACAAGAGCGCGGGTGGTTTGCGTCCGATAGACGGGAATCGTGTCGTGGTACGCGAATGTCCGGACGGACGCGGTCTCGGGATGCGTGTGTTAGGACGTGTGTACGGCGCGCGGGCACAAGCACGTGTGACGCGTCCACGTGAAGACGACGGAAATGGCGCGGTGAGACGTGTGCGAGGTGTGATCCACCAGGAGAGACCGGCAAGTGCGACGGTCGTCGTCGTCGTTGGTCGGTCGGTCGGACGGTTGTGTGTGTGGTGTGTGTGTGGTGACGGCGGCGGACGGATCGCGCGCGCTGCCGCGGTATTATTGCTACTATTGCCGTTACTATTACTATTACTATAATTATTACTATTACTATTATTATTACTATTACTATTACTATTATTATTATTATTATTATTATTACATGCGCGCGTCCGCCCCTCTCCCGGGCCGTCACCGCGACCTCCCCCGCCGCTCTTGCCGTATTTAGAAGAGTTGCCCGAGCCAAATTAGGCAAACTTGACCATATACGGTGCGACCGTAGTACCTCCCCAACGGTGTTAAGATCCACCTTCCGGCGAATAATGCGCTTCCTATACAACACAATAACAATATACGCGCGCGGCCGTTCGCCATATTTTATTTTATTTTTTGTCATTCCTGTTATTATTTTTAATATTATTATTATTATTATTTCCTCCCGCTCGCCGTAACATAATCGTTATCGTTATATTATCATATTTGACGAGCCCCCTAAAGCGTTTTAATAATAATACAGGATCTCCTGGGAAAACGGGATGTGATTATTTTCACAGACGTAAACAAATAAATGTGCCGTCCTACACTGATAAAACAAAATTTACATAGTAAACCACGAAGAGTCCAAAGGTAAGGTTAAACATATGATATCTTCAAATGAATACCAGCACACGAGTACACCATTAATGAAATTGAGTTATAAAGGCAACAGTGACGCACAAGATTTGATTTTGTAACTTAGAATTTTGCTGTAATGTTTATTGATAAAAGTAAATAAAAATAAAATAAAACTTTTGATAAAAATAAAACTTAGAATTGCGCTTTTAGAATGGGAATAAAATCTGTCCATTTAATTGTTACTATTTTCAATCGTCCGAAAAATCACATTTGATCGCAATCATTTATATACTATTTTATTTTTTTTTATATTTACAAATTGCATAGACTAAGATTTTTATTTAGTTCATTTATAATGTTTATTTCAATTGTAAGTTAGTATAACACGTATTTGTTATAATGTTAATATTTTTTAAAATTTTTGTAAGTTTTCAACAAAGACGCCATATGAAAGCAAAATTAAGGAAATCGAACGTTGACATTATGCAAAGGCTCTTTTAAACAGCTCTGAAATAATGCAGAAGCTGGAGTTATTGGAATCAAGTGCAGCTGCTACCTATCCATTAGTTTAGTGAAAAAATTATAGAAAAGATAACTGATGACCCTAGTTTTTTTGAAATCTGTTTCTGTTTGAGGCACGTTTCCAACTCAGAAATTTATACGTACAAATGTCGATCTAAAATTCCACTTACCCAAGCCGGTCAACTGCCATGCAATTAATTAGTTTTTAACATCGAGAAGTTTCTTAATTCGTTCTCTCGTTTTGAGAAACGGCAACCGGACGAAAATAAGGAAATGGACGGGACGATATTTATTTGTTTTTTTCATTTCAAAGCTCGATTCTCTTGTTTGTGTCATTTTTTTTTCGACTCTTCAATAACGGTTAAAAAACCAAGCAAATGTATTTTTAATAAAAAAAAAAAACAATTATTTACACCTACCTATTACAAGACCGCGATACAACGTTATATACAAAATATAATTTATATGCGTCAATGCATGTATACGTTATGTGTTATAGTACACAACCTTCTGGTGGATTTAAAAGTACCAACAAAAAATTCGTACTTGCAGTGCCAGAATTTTCATGTATATTTATATTAATAGCGATAAGCATCGTAAATAATTTTTATAAATATAAAATTCTCCGTGTATCTAGGTAGTGAATATTGCGGTTTAAAAAAACTGTATTATGTCAATTGATCTCCATATTTGAAGGTGTGAGGTATCATACTGTTCCATATGATATAGTATTGCAAAATATATTTGTGAGAATAAATACTATACTTTCGTATTTTAGTCGTCCATTTGGTTTAATTTAAATTGTTTTTCTCATTAACGCAAAACGATATTTCAAAGCGATGATTACTGTAAACTCGTAAACAATTAAGCCGATGGACTTGGACACGAAACGACGAAATCGCATGTTTATTTATGCTACTTGTATAATTATGTGCAATAAAATATAAATGTTTCAGTCATATTTGCGAAATATCCAATATTATTCTTTTAGAATATATGCCATTTCGACGATTGAAATTTATAAACAATCCCGTTTCTGCGATGAAGTCCATTTTTAAACCCCTTATAGAATTCTAGACTAATACATTGCGTTTGCCGAGCATAACCCGGTTCGATTCTGTAAAACTATAGTTTCTGAGAAATGCAGTAGGACCAATTGATTTAAACTGTTACACATATATGTACGTACAATATGGACACTATGTACACATGGATAAAAAGTCATAAAATTGTTATACAAGTAGATATAGGTCAGAAATTAAAGTTTAAAACAACCAAAGATGGATATTGAAACAGGAGGGTTTGAAAGGACTTCATTCCCTTAAATGTCTTAAATACGGTTTTATACCACGGTTTACTTTTCCATTGTATAAATATAATCTATAATACTAAAATATAGTGGAAAGTTCTTCTAAAATTTGACTCAATTTTTGCCTACGAAAAAAATGTAACCCTTAAAAATTATGTCCACCAAGTATTTATAAGTACGGTTAAGCCTTAATAAGTTATTCTACTTATACTTAATATTCTTTATTATCTGATATTATTTAAAGTTTGGATTTCAAACTATTTCTAGAAGATTTAAAAATTGTAAGACAAATTTATAATCTGAGATTAATATAACTAGACCCAGATAGCAAATACTTTGTCAAGAATTAAATATATACATTTATTCATTGACGATATAAAAATATTTAATTTGTGTTAACGATATTGGCTGTATTTAATATATTTTTACATGTACAAGAATAATGCATTCTATATACTCTATGTATTCTAATATATAAACAATATTACACTTATGAATTAAACGACATAACATGTAATCTTTACGAATAAGTGTAAGTGGGAACGCAGGAAAAATTTCTGGGAGAGTTGAAAATATATTAAATGTAATATGTTGATAAATAGCATGCTTATTAAAAAATTTAAGATGTATATATATTTTAAGGTGAAAGAGAAGAAGAAAAATATATATACATATCATATATTATTATCAAGTTCAGTGAGAAGTTTTGAAATATCTATTAAATGTGTAGGTCGGGTCATTTTTTTTATAATATTTTTCTGTTGTTTCGAAGGGGGGAAAGTTTAACCCCTAAAACCTTCCATGTGTTTGCACCTAAATAAGGATATTAATTATTAAACTCATCGTTATTTATTTAATATGTATCAATTTATACATTCAATTAAACATTTATAGCTTTTTAATGATATTTCATGTAAAATTATAACCTGCAGAATATGGGCGTTATTATATTGTTAATAATTATATCAGTAATTCTTATTTATTTATTTTTAATCGAAAGTCATATTATGAATTATTTATACTTTTAGTTTATATGCAGTATAATTGATTAAAATTTAGAAATAACTTATCCGCAAGAAATTTATAGTTTTTATTATTTCTCTCAGTTTGTTTAAAATATGAATGTGAATTATATCTAGAAACAGAGAGTGTAGCAAAATTCTGAATAAATGTGATCTGAGAAAAACTATTATCTAGTTGGAAAATTCTAAAGAATGATTTTTACATAGAAATAATTAAATGTGTGAAATATGCATTGATATATTTTTTGTTAAGGTAGAATATTTTAATTCAGTTACAATTCATTTTTACATTTTAATGTCATATTTAGTGCTAACTCTGCTTATACCTTTAGAGATTACTTACGAAAAAAATAATAATAATCCATTCTTAGTATCTATCTATTTTATGTAGATCTAATATTCTCTACAAAAAAAGCGTATATGCAATTTTTTAATCCCAGATTCATTTCATTATCGTGATACTACGTCGGTTATTAATATTACGATGGAAATGCCTTTTATGTGCATACCAAAATACCCATTCAGTCTAATGTTTTTTGTTCGTTGTTATTACACTTGTAATACCCGAAGGAGATTCTATACCGTACACGTTTCTCCTAAAAACAAAATTACTTTAATTTATTGAATTAACGATAAAAACAAAATAAAAACCGTAAATAATAAATGTATAGATACTATTTAATTCATGTATCGATTATTATTAATAAACATTTACGTAGAATGGCATACGACATGTGAACCCATTGCGTTTTAAACCATGTGAAGTCGAATGTAATAATATAAACAGCAGGACCCACGCGTAGGAGTTGTAGGTGCAAAGTAACAGGAAACTACGCAATAAATATGTATAGCAAACAAAAGTTCTAAAAATATAATTCCATAAAATACAGATATAGATACAGTACCTATATAGATAATATAGATATTAGTTTTTTTCTAAATTAACGTCAAATTGTAATTATCTATTGTAATTTAAACTAATTTATATACAAAGTAATAAAAAATATAATGAAGCATAAACAAACATTTCCAACTTGAAATAATTAAGTAAATTAATGCTTTGTTATTCAAATCGTCGATAATTATTTTATATTTTTATTTTCTATATTGATTAAGATATATTACTATATAATTTAATTTAATTCATCAAAGGTGAAAAAATATATATATATGTATCTCTAAATACATTAGAAACCGTTTACAATTACATCGGTTGTAGTGACTTATTAGATGTAACGACTTAAGATTGAAGGTCCTGGCAAAATTATTATATTGTATGTACTAATTTGTATCGATTATTATGACGTTTGTATAGTAACTATACAGATGTTATGAAAATTATTTTTGATTATATTGGAAAAATATTTTATTTTTAATGACTTAACTAAATTTATAAAAATAACTATAAAAAAAAAAATAAAATAAAACACAAATTCTGAAAAAGTAAAAATATTATAGATTATAATTTTAATAAAGATAAAGATAACGGATTTTTTTAATGAAATGTTGTTAATTGAAAACTAAAATAATAATTAAACAGTCAAACTTTTTTTTATCTTCTTTTTTCTGTATCTATTTAAGTTATGATTTAGTAGAAAATAATGTATAATATATTAATTGTAATACACTATTATGTTCATAACAATGTATACTCGTAATCCGGTTTTTTTTCGTCATTTTGGTTATTATGACTATTTTGTACTAGTCCCTTGAATGTCATAATAAACGGTTTCTACTGTACATCGAACTATAATTTAAGATAAAGTTTTGTCGACATTCGTTCAACTAGTAAGTTATAAAAGTAGTATAAATGATACGTAATATATAAAAAAAATAAATCTAGATTAAATAAAACTTGGTAAAATATTTATATCTATTTAAACAATAATAGTGAACTAAAAATATTTTTAATTTTAAGACCATGATAATTTTTAGTAATTATAGTACTACTTGATGACCGGTGTCAAATACAATTCTGAGATTGATTAATATAATATTCGAAGACCACCAAAATGTATTACGAGTACGCAAATTGTTGGCGAAACATTTTAACATTGTGTTGCAACAAGTGCTATTATTCATTCATAACTAAATATTATTATTATTATTATTAATAATAATAATAATAATAGATATGAGTTAAATTTAAAAAAATAACCATGACGAATTAAATTAAATGCACGGTTTGACGATGTCACCGTATGGCTATATCGGTCGGAGAGAAAAATTAAAAATTCAGAAAACATATTTTCATCCGTAAAATAATTATGCGGTCTTCCGTCTTGAGCGTTTGTACGAGAAGTCGGCAGTGTTCGGTACAGATCGTACACTAACACTTAAGCAGTACAAATTATGTGCCACATGATATAACTCAGTGAACTATATGCCTCGGTGAGGATATAATTAAATTCATCAAGCTACATGATCCAATAACGCTGGTCCATCGAGCTCGTGTTTATAAATACATACCAAAAATAGACCTGCGTGGTACTGTGGTGGTAGCTGGTAGGACCGCAGGCACGCGTGTAGTACAGCGTTGGCAACAAACCGTTATAATATACTTAGTTATTTATTTAATTTAATTTTTTTTTCAAACCACTTGTACGAAGTAATTTTTTTACTTACATTTCAGTTTTACGTGCGACAAATTTTCAAAACAATTTCATTCGACTCTGGCGTGGATCTAGAAATGAAAAAAAGGAGGGGCTGGATGAAACTGTTTACTTAAAGTACATAAAATCATAGGCATTAAGTTTAAGTTTTTAAAGTCAATAAATTAATAATCATACATGCATATCATAAAATAATAACAAAATTACCTTTTATTGTATAAAAGGTATGTTAATTATATAAATAAAATATTTATTTATTTTATTTATTAGAATATACAAATAAAATAATAATAAATAATATTTATAAGTAAATTAATTTGACCAATCTTCTGTTTTTATCTTTCTAGGTTATAACTACTGAGGGCTAGGTATATAAATAATCATTCCTAAATGTCATTATAGCAAAATATTTTTTAAATATAATATTGCTCCTCTTTACTTTAATTAATAAATTGAGAATTAAAGTCGTCTTTGAAATATTTCAAGTACCTAAGGCTTAAAACGGGTAATTCAGCCCCCATAGTCCCTCTCCTTGTATCTGCGCTTGATTCGACTGCTTATTATACGCAGCACGTGGTTATAACAGTCTCTGTGCGTTAACCGAGTGCCGTACACGTCGGATTCATTAGCCGCAGAGACAATTATGCACAATATACAAATACAAGCAAAATCGAGGTGTTACATAGAGCAACAACATCGTTACGTATCAGTTTTAGCCTTTAATGGTCCAAATGCTCATTTCTGTTCGGAAATGCGAGTGTAAATTATTTCAAAATCGTTTTATGTAGCGATTGCTAATTATGATAACCCGATACGGTTATGCGCATTTTAATGTGACCAGCATGTACGTGCACTGTACTGCAGTACATTGTACACAATCCTATCGATTGATTTGTATTTCACAGAAAGAAAACTAAAGCAATAACATTTGCTTGATTTCCTATCCTCCGTTATCTTCGAGTTAAGTAACTTTCCCGATAATATGTTGAAAAATTAACGGATAATTAGCTACCTTAAATTTAACAATCATTAAATTTAATTGTATATTTAACCTGCGACGCATGCACATTATTTTCTAACTGGAATTATTATGAATGTACATGTTACAGCACGCGGCATTTGCAGGGATTACGCGTGCACGGATATGTCCGCCGGTGATCACTCGAACGATTGCGCATTCGCACTCGTTATTAATACTTTAAAACACTCGCATTATCGTTTCTATATTGGTTTTTATTTGGGATAATTCAAAACTCTGGAATTTATGGCCATTCGCCATGACTGATGTGAACTTATGTTTCCCAATCTTAGGCCTGAAATAACTCTCTGTAACCTACTTTTTTCATTTTTGTTTTTGACGAACAAGCCAATTTCGTGTGAACAGTATTTTATTATGCTTATGGAAAACCGATCGGACTTTGAAACAATTGATGATTTTTTTTCCATAAAATTTTTTTTTAATTTTTAAAATTTATTTTTCAAATAATAAATAAATATACATGGGTTTACATAGAAAACGGAAAAGTAAAAAACGCTAAAAATATACGGCGGGTACACACTACGTTAATCAATGAAGTCTATACTGTATATTATGACGTGGTCTCCAATAATAAGAAATGTTAAAATACCGTATTTTATTTTATTGTTGTATAATACCGTATAGTACCGGTATTATACCTGTATTATACCGTATAGAATATTTCAGTACCTCAAATTATTGGAAATTTAACAGAGGTTATAAACCTATTATTAATTATGAAATACGTATCATTTAAAAAAGGAATAATTTAAAAAATGACTAGAAGGTCAGAAAACATATAATACAAGATTTAATTTAATAATTTTAATGGATATTTCTAGAATGAGTACTTTCCCTACTCATTGGGAACACATAATATGATAATAATTAATAAATGATAATAATAAACAATACATTTATATCTAAATATTTTTAATCGTGGTAATAACTAAAAATAACGCCTTAATTTTTTTTTTATACCGTCTGTATAAAATAATTTTATACCATGTGTATAATACCTTGTATAATACCGTTTAATACCACTGTATAATACAAACTCACATCTCTACCAATAATATTAATAACTTGTGCGCATAATATACTACTAAATAAACTCGATAACTAAAGAACAACTATACCGGCACACGAATTCAATACTCAGCTCCTTTTCTGCGGCCCTATTCGCAACCTCTCGCATAAAAGGTTTTAACATACGTAAATAACACAAATTGAATATATTTTATTTATGTTATTACAACAGCTAGGTATGTCATACAAATTCTACCGTACCTCACTACAAAACAACTGTACGTATATATATACAATAGATATTGTGTTACAAGTTTTTTTTCCCGATGATGATAATTGTTTTTATATCAATCGTGTTTCCGTAGTATAATGTATTATGTTATACGATTGAAATAAATACAATTCGTACATTCGTAATGTATAAGTTAGATTCTCTAACAAGTATTAATACATTTATATTCGTGCAATGTGACAATGTGTATAAGTGTATATAATGTGCATAAAACAGAGTTCGAAGAAAACCTAACCCATCATGGAATAAATTAAAATTACTAACACAATTGTTTTGATTTACATTATAAATTCAAAATACTTATTAAATGTTTAATAACAACAGCAACAACATATATGTGTTATATGTGTAATATATTCACATCATAAAACTGTACATCTGTATGTAAGTATGTTTAAGTATGTTTAGGTGTTAATAAAAGATCAGGTCATTCAAAATTTAAAAGGAATATATGTGCATATATATATATATATATATATATATACACGTGTAATTATATATATTATTGAACATATGTTGTGTATAATATATGATGTTCAATGAAGTATAAATTTAATTTCCATGATTAGGATTGGATTATATATGTATAAATATAAAAATAACATAATTATTTAAACCCCTAAAATTCCAATGATTTTTAAATTTTGGTGTTAACTAAATACGGACCTATTGAAAATGAATATGGTAAAATTAAGTATATTTATAATATAAAAATAACTCTACGTAAAAAAATAAAATAAAAAACAAAAATAAGAATATTAATCATAATATCGTTATGGTTTTAAGCAAATACAAAATATTTCAAGTCACATCACAATAATCGGAATTTGTTCAAAATAACATCGAATGGCCTCCCACTTCTATATGTATATATTCTGTTCAACCTTAATAAAAATTATTATACTATATATATATATATATATAGATGTGGGAGGCCAATTCGATGTTATTTTGAACAAATTCCGACCGATTTAGTTACGCTTACAAATACGATTACACTAAAAGTCCAGTAACAATCACCAACTATGTTTACCACATCTCCTCAATTTATGTTCATTATTAAATACATTTTTACTAGTTGTGACATTCAATGTATTCACATTATCCCATTAAGTTTTTGTAAATCTTATAGCAGGAACGGCTCCAAGGGTAGGGGGCACTGGGGCCGTGTCCCCCACTATTTTTTCAAAAATTTAAATTTTTCACATATTTGTACTTTTAAACTGAAATTTTAATTACCTACCTAACAATTTTATTTGGTGGCCTAAAAAAACCATATGACATTAATATGAAGTGTGTATCATAATATGGTAACGTAGTCGAACTCTGTATTAATTTGGAGAAACAACTATTATCAGTAATCACTTACAGGTTCCAGGTTAGAATATTCTCTAACTCTAAATCCTCTTTGCAATTTAGTGATGGCTGAAAAAAATGCCTCCCCTTTGTAAGTCTCTGAAGCTGCGCTTGTCTTAAAGTGTATACACTATTATGATTTACTAAAGTAATTTTGTTTATCTGTTTTTAATATTTTTGCAAAACGATAGTTCATCATTCGTGAGTACTTACAAATATATTACGTATTAAAACATTAACACACTTGAAAACGTAATAGTAATGTTACTGGTGCATAAAAGCGCTGTAATCGAATACAATATAAACACGTCTAAAATATTACGGTGATCGATGTAATGTTTTATTTTAACTGCGGAGGTTTGCTATCTATAATACGCGATTGACCACCGTGTTATTATAATTACACTTATTCTCAGTGCAAACACCACGAAGAAAATAATACCTGTATATCTATAGCTACGTTCGTTGTATACCTACGGCTTACGTGCCAGGACTGGTAAACGGTGTATCAGGTTCACCGCGTATTGTGCATGTCTTCGTATACAATATACGAGTACAGCGACATAAAATACGATATGTAATGTATAAGATGATGTTTTTTTCAGTGAAATTACTGTTTTTCTTTCCTCCTCAGGGTTCTTGGTGATATAAACAAAAGAGTACAATCGTGATACGGCTGCACGCGATCAAATCCATAAAAGTAAGGTCCATATTATAGAACATATTTCAGTCTGTGAACAATCAGGTGTACTAGGCACGCATTTTTAACAATTATACGCGTATAAATAATAAAATACAATACATTTATTTTAACCATCGGTTTTCTCATGCAGGTAAGCACTGAGATGGTCACATATCAATATTTCTTAAAGTGCACTTACCAAACCCAAGGGTTCCACGAAACTCAAATATTTTCTTTCAATATATTAAAAATATTAATTTTAAAAATCAAAATAACATTCAGAGTGGGGAAAAATCGCGTTAGGCGTACAAATTTATAAAATATTATTATATTTTAATATTACATAATAGTCGATTATAGTATGCAATGTGCAATAAATAATATACAGTCAATAATAATGTTTTGTACTTGTACAATATAAGAAATATTGAAGAACTACTGTCGACAACGAAAAATTAGTACGTGGCACATGCCCACGTAATTATAACAGATAAATTGACGGTTTGATTTAAATACGATCGTTGACTGTGTATTTCGATTACCCTTTCTGTACTTGCGATACTGTGCGTTTTTTTCGAGTGAGTGGTCGCTGTGCAGTACAGTACGAATTAGTGATGGGAATGAAATCGAGATTCTTCGAAAATCCGCCAAATCCGGATTTCGGATATCGGTTTAAATCAATATCGATTAAATTTTATCATTGAAAATTTCTGTATTCTAATTATATAACTTCATTACATCACTTTTTAGTCGTTCTTTTAATTCTCGGACTAAATGATGGTAATCTAAATAAGATATCTCAATAATTTCAATTAGAGTCTTGCATAAAAAAATATTATGGTTTAGTATTTGGTGATTTCAAAAAGTTAAACAAAAAATGTTATAGATGATTCAAATGCAGAATTGAAATCGTATTACATGTCGATTAGCATTAGACTTAAGGTATGAATAAGTTATGCAATTCGTTGAAAATCTAATTTTCATACTTATGAATACTAGTGCTCTTGATTTGGTGTGGGTATTACTCCGATAAATGGGTACCCATTTATCCGAGTAATACCCGATTTTGCGGGTAGTCAACGTTTTTGGATAGTGGATGACCCATTACCTAAAATTTTCGGATGCCCAATAGTTTTTGATACACGTTTACAAACGGTTTAGCTAAATCTTAAATGTTAAGAGGTAATCAGTATTAAATTATACATTGCATAATTATTCAAATAAAAAATATTAAAATATTTCTTATTTTAAATTAACAAAGTCACGTTTTAAAAATAAAATGTTTAATATTTTATGTGAATGCTATTAGTGATTCTATATTTCAATAATTATTTTATGTAAGTTTAATGTCGAATAACATATTAAAAGCTATTATAAAGCCTTTATTTAAGTCTTGCTAATAACGGATATAGTGGCCTTATTCGTTACCTTTTCTGGGGCAAATGTAAATTAGACCCGCGGTTACCATTTTTGTTGTAAACTGAGCCCGAACATTTTAGGCAATAAAATATGCCGATTGTAAACTCGGCCCGGACATTTAAGATAATAAAAAAGGTCGGTTGTAACTCGTCCCGATAATTTTGAAAAGTAAAATAAATAATAAGCACGACATCATTTAATTTACAAATTATAAATTGGTAACGTTCCTGTATTTTGTCATAAATAATCTGTTGTTAATCAATGTTAAAATATCTTTAAACATTGAGACAAATATTTTCATTTTCGTATTGGACTTTTGAAACAACGTTTTAGTAGTGTTTATACAACCGTGATGATGGCACACATAGTTAAGTCCCAACGTATAGAACATTTTTAGTATTCTAAAGTAACTCGTACGTCAACGTATGTGAAGTTGGCTCCCCAAGTTTTAGTACTTATATAAAATGTGTGCTAAACATTAGCAACTGATTTGAAATTATATGTAACAAAAGTCTCATAATTTACAACTCAAAACACTCAACACAATTCAAATTTAATTACTAGGGGCCAACTTCACGTAGCCCCCTCCCCCCAAATCGTCGTATCGAATCCAAATCGATGTCAACATTTTCCGGTTAATGTGTAACTATTTGGCCTTTTATTTATAACAGTTATTTACGAAAATGCTGTAAATCGGGTATCAAGACCACTAATAAATACATACTCGGGATTTTTTTCTGTATCCATATTTTTTTAAAAAATTTAAATTTTTATGGATAGAGATTATCCAACACAATATCATGCATATGCACTACAGCCGGTAAAAAGCCGTCACACGTACATAATATTTTTACACGATACTCGTAAAACGACCTCGTCTTGTCGACGTGACATTCTGATGTGGATTTACAAGTTGTCCGTCGTCATGCTGTATATGATTTTCCAGAAATCATTTCCACCAGACAGCTTGTCCGCGCGCGCGTAGTATATATTGGATGGAAATAGTACAGAAAAAAAAAAAAATAAATAAAAATAATAATAATAATAATAATAGTAATAATAAATAAATAAATAAAGCTAGCGAACTCAACTAATCTTAAACGTACGGTGCGACTAATTAATAATTCATCATTAGCAAGGATATAGATTGTGCACATTGGCAAATTCTTTCTCGTACGCGTCGCTGCAGTGAGACGACAATAAGTCTACCGCTGATACGTGTGTCTTACCGAGAGCGATTTTTTTTTTTATTAACATTTTTTCCTTCCTGCGGTCTAATATGGTGATGCTTAGCGACCAACTGTCTGTCGTTGCCGTCAAGTATATTTTATGCGTGCACGTATACTTCATGGAAAAATACGCGGGCCTATAAAACATCTTTCGAACGCAACCCCCTAGCCTTGAGCATGACTTGAATTGATAATTTAAGAATAAAAAAGAACACGCATAAACATATACACACACACATTCATGTGTATACAATATGATTGTGACGGTTTTTAATGTCCTGGGAAAAAAAAAGCTTCTCAAAGGAATTCGCTATTCATTCTACTTAATATCATTGTATTGGCTTATCGAATTATGGATTTGAAATATAATAGACTTTTGATTGTTCAAAAGTCTTATTGACTTTTTACAATGCACCACACTCACAGAATGCAGGGCTTGTTGGTCGTTTATCACGATGACGGCAAAACATTTATTATTTGGTACAGGTGATGTATATTAAATTTATATACCACCTATACCAAATTATAAATTTATATTCTAAATCAATGACGGTATAATATGATATTTACCTATGACTGAAGTTTGCTATCATCATTATTACAAAAAATTACACATTTTATCATTATTTTTTGTACAAATAATAAATAAATAATGTAATAAAACAATTAATAGATGTTTCAGGCGGATCCTTTGAAAAGGTATCGGAAATTGTACGGTGTTCTACTGAAGAATCTGCAGAAAAAAAATGATTAATCTACTTGAAAATATTGAATAATTTGAAAACAATAGATAATGTTCAATATTTTGTAAAACGAATTGAGATTAAATCAATACATTTTGAGCTCATATTATCATTTTATTAAAAGTATATTTTATCATTACTTGAGTGAAAGTATAAGTATTGGTTCCTGAGGCCATAGGCCAAGTATTCCGTAAGTTCTGTACACGTAAAAGTCGCTTAAACAGTTGATATATTATTATAAACGATCGTGATTTCAATTAAATATATCTGAATTATAAGATTTATGTTTATTATATTAGGCGTATTCATGGTCTATTATAATAAGATTGAAATATTAAGCAATTTAAATCGTTTACAAAGTATAACAAATGGTAAAACTTGATTTTCAAGAATGTCTAATCAAATGGTTGTCTATATATTTATATTTTAATTCAAGATCAATCTCTTACGGTGTTATATAAATAATAAGTATTGGTAATACATTTCAATAACAAATAAAATTGTGATAGCTGCACTTTAAAGTTATTTTATTTTAAATTTATAAGCTTTAGTGACTAAAAAAATTCACAAAAATTTGTTTTATAATTAATTATACCATTAAAAATCTCAAGTTGTCAAATTAAATTTATTTATCTATTCAGCAGTTTTGCCAAAATTTCTTCAAACCATAAATAGCTATAGAAAAAATAACCCTTTTTATTGAATAACTGTCATTTTCAGATATTCTTCTGCTAGGTATTTTATAACAACATAAATGTAAGACACAATAATAAGAATTCAAATAAATCGCGTTTCGTTATGTGCATGTTACATGTTAAATAAGTTTGCTGAGGCATTGGAAGAGATACTTAAATTTTACATACTAATGTTCTATCATAATAATGTAATTTCTAATAAAATTTATTTTTATTAATTCATTTTTTAAAACACGTAAACAAATATTTAAGATTTAAATACTTCGTTATATATAGGTAGTAATAATTAAATTTTAATTTTCTTTACCTATTTTACTTATGTTGTTATATTCAAATAAAGTACCAATTTATTTTTGTAATATACCTAATAGATATATCTTAGAAATTTAATTCCTTAACATCATGATAATAACTCTATGAATGTTTAAATATTTTATATTATATTATATTTAAAATAATGGTATTGAAATAGTTATTTTTAATAAATAGATTTTTTTTATTAAATATTATAAAAATAACTACAAATTACAAAAAATTGTATTAGATTATTGAAATGTTGATAAAATATAATTGTTGCAAACGTTATTAATTTTATATTCGATATTTTGTTTACTCTAATAGTACTAAATAGATTTACTGTTCAATTTCGCCTTTAATATATTACAATTATTATTTATATGCTTTAATGTATACTGTATTGCATATTTCAGATTTTACTTTATTTCTAAATAAAATATATTTGAATGTCTGGTATAAAATATAATACATGTAATAACATTTATGGAGCAATAATGTGTTGATTTAATTAAAAAATTTAATAAATGTAATATATTGAAAGAATTTGTTGATAAAATATTTTGATATTGATAAACTTCTATTTTTTAATTAATATTTCATGTAATGTTATCATAAAAAACATAAAAGAAAAAATTGTTCTGATAAAATGATAAAACTGTTTTCAAATTTGTTTCCCTAGAAATGTTCCAAATATTTTCCTGAGTGTCACGACGTCAGCCGATTTTTTATTTTTTTATCTGAAGGGAGAATAGTGTATTGTATTTAAAGTTAACGGTTTTTTAGCAAGTCGTTTATATAATTTACAATTTTTTTCACAGATTTGTTTGAAATACTTTTCTAAGTTATGTTCAATATTTAATTTCTCATTATATTGTTTTTTTTAATGATCTAAAGCCTTAGTTTTGTGTCGTTTCATGCATGATTTAAAAATGTTAATAAAAATATTTATTCATTTTTCCAACCAAAATCTTTATGCAAGATTCGGTACAGAATCATTCCTTGTAAAAGGAAAACTGGGAATATTAATAATGATAATTTTGATGTTTATCAGTTCCAAATCTTAGTTTTCACGAAATTCTACTATAATACCATCGGTAAGAAAACGCCGTGCTAAGTGTACACAGATAGAGTAAGAAAATTTCAAATAAAACAAGCTGCAAAATAGTACAAACTTATCTTGCAGGTAATGTGATAACAGTGAACCAATACAAAGATACATCATATCGAAATGAAGAGAGTTAGCTACGTTAGCTACTTATGAAAAGATCTAGTAGTGTACAGAATCAAAGCAGCATCGTATCAAATTAATCTCATTGAAAATCATAAAGTATCGGAAACTATACGAGCGTAATAATTCAGGAATTCGAATCGACTGCGTGTTAAACTACGAGTTTATGCTAAATATATAATCTTTGTCATAATTACGAGTACTACACTTTTATGTTATTCAATGTTCCTATAAATTTATTTTTATTTAAAGTTAATTACTATTATTTTTGATTTAGTGTTGTAACGTTTTAATAAACACAACACACCTGTTAGTGCTCGAAGAAAATAATTAATTTAAATATAGATTTTTTTTTGATTTTCAAAAGTTTTATGTGTTAGATTTATTTTAAACATTATTTTGAGTGATTTATACTTTAAAAGACACTGTTTCTACAACGAGTTACACCCTAAAGGTCGAACAATCACAATTATTCTTACGGGCAACGCCAAATAATTCAGCTAATTCTTAATAATGATATAAACGATATTTATTACGTCATAATAGATTCAATTATTTATCAATTATACATTTGAATAATTAATAAATTATTCGAGAGAGATCAAAAATACATTGACATTCGTTACACACATTCCCAGCATAAGAATAATTTAATTAATCAATAATTACAAATATTTTTGATAATTTTGTTTTTATTGCTCTTAACTAAAATTACACAATTATTATATTAAATTAATTCTTTATTTTAATTTCTATATCAATATTTATACTTTAAGAGCTCTTCGGAAAATTAAAGATCGTATTTTAGACGTTTTTGTTATATTAACGATAATTGTACATCTATACATAAAAACATCACATTTCCATACACGTCAAATGACGCCTCAGACGTATTTTTGAGGTGTAGAAAGACATTATTATTCCTACCCACATTTCAAAAAACTCAAAATTCAACGAGTTTTTGTTTAATTTATTATTTGTTTATATATAGATTGGTATTATACAAATAATATCAGAAATAATATGAAGCATGAATAATACAGTACTATCATTATTTATACGAGTATTTAAAATATGTCTCAGGTTTATAATTTTAACATACGTGTTATAGTACCCACCGATTACTTATTTTCTAGATATAGCGGCTGCTGTACTTAGCAATAAGGTTTGGCGCCACCACGTGAAATAATTCAGGGTAAGTTCTGACTACGAATTTAGTCGATTTAATATATAAAATAAATTAAAATGATTTAAATATATTTAATAATTTAAAATATTAATTAATATAAATTATTAATAAATAACAACTTATATCAATAATTACTCATATCTTGGCAGTTCTGTTGAGTTCGATGTCAAGAATTTTGATTAACAACTAATATACCATCCGATGATGTAGCACATGTACAATACGTACGGATATTTTTATCACGATCTAAGTCACTGAAAAGTGACTCGGTGTCAAACATATTTGGTATAGGATAAATAAAAATAATAATTTCAATATCTATTGTAGATAAGAACTTAACAATAACAAGACCTGACATTTATAATTTCTATAGCATAATTTATTAAATAAAAATCCATAAAAACATAGTTGCACACCTAAAGAATGATTACAGCAACTAGTTTAAAAACAAATGAACATTATACACTATTCTAATGGAAGTTACCAGAAACGATTAAATTATTTGCTATGAATTCAATTTTACTCTTTCATCCTCTTACGAATTATGTCCTGTATACTAATTACTCATTAATAAATTTGGTCTAGAAAATTAGTTATTATGTGATGTAAGAATTTTAAAAAATTATTCCCATGAATAATTAAAACATCGTGGAATCTTAAAAAATATAAAAAAAATTGAAAGTGTACCAAAAATTTAGAAATCACAGAACTTACAATTTCTCGGTTAATAACATTTATTTGATAACAGCACATCACTTAAAAACCCATTATGAATCCAATCACAATTATACATGTCGTATGAAAGATTTTCGAATAATAATATTGAGAATTCTTGTTATATTTATTACTTGTGGGTCATAGAAGATTACCATGTAGACCGTAATATGACGGGTTTATGTTATAATTAAAGACAGGATTTATATTCTCTTAAAATGCCCAAAATATGATGCTAATATTCTCTAAAAAACCTTCATACATTCTCATTATATTCTCTCAAAAATGTATAAAATTTGCAAAAATATGCTAAAATATTCAATCAATATCATTATATGCTTTAATATGCATTTTTAAATTTTTTTTTCAACATTATTTTAATAGTGAGGTATTAATTAGGTATTTAAAGTTGCGTATTATACCTAATGGAATACCATTGCACTTTAGTAAGAGTGGAAAATAGGAATATAGTATAAATTTAACAGAATAATGGTAAAAATCAGTAAGAAAACAACTGCCAGCATTGTAGGTTAGCCACCATGTTTAGGGAACGGCACAGAAACTTAATATGATAAAGCACCATAACCACAGAATAGACTAAATTTAGTTTATTCTGTGTTATAACACTGATAATACCAAAGAACTACTGTGTGTATTATTTTTATCAAATTGATAAAAAAAAAGAAAATTGTAAATGTTCAAAAAAAATTTTCTGGGTACCGAAATTAAAAATAAATAGATATTTATTCTCACAATTTACGAAGTATTCCAAATTATGCTAAATGGGTTAAATATTCTCTAACCCAAGAAATATTCTTAAATATGCAAAAAAAACTTTTTTCTTGGCATTCAGCGTTGAACGAATCGTCCACATTTTGTACTCTCATAAGACTGCATAGACCCAGTAACGATATGTAAAAACATATAAATCCGGTCTTTGGTTATAATAATATTGTACATGAATGAATTGTTCCAAACAGATAAGCAAAAATGTATTCGAAGTACTATTTATTCTAAACGGAACAATGTCATTTATATTATATATTTTAAATCATAATTTCATAATTTCAATTCATTGCACATTCCATCAATATGTTTTGAAAATTATCAGTCCGTGCGAAAAAATTTCGCGAACATACACATTTAAAACCTAAATGCCATTGATTATAACATTTAAGGCAGTTAAAACAACAAATGAATAACATGATATATACACGTTCAACAGCGAAGAATGCGTGCACTGTGATGTAAAATAAATGAATATATAAAAATAATGATTTTAATTACAATTCAAAACTGTTTCGACGATAACTGCGATAACTAATGAAGCAAAATTGACATGTCGAACACTATTCAGTTTCCCTCACTGTAGTTTCGACGTAGATTGTTCGTATATTTACGAATAACAACTTTACCGTACTGCTTCACAAAATCACTGTTTTCATCTCGTTACAGGTAAGTACATAGATTATTTCAATTGTATTAAATGACACTGGAACTGGGTTTATTAATCGGACTGTGGGAGTTTCCGGGGATTAGTCTAGGTTTTGTACACAGCCGTTCCATTGGTATACATAAACATGAATATCAAGGGTGGTACAATGGGGAGGAAGATGGGGAATCATTCCTTAGACTAAATTATTAGAGAATGTAATATTTATAATATACAATCTAGTTTTGACCACTAGTTTGATGTATTTAAATTTATTACTGCTATTGTGGTTAAAATTCATTAAGTATGATTGTATATTAATTATAAACAAAAAATATTGTAGAGAAGGGAATTTGACTCTCGGTTTGGGTTACATTGGAATCTTAGCATTTTCTACGGACGTAAAAATTCCTAGTTCTGTCTGTGATGAAGACCAGCTATGTAATTAAATGATCAAGTTTCTATGTATCAAAGTTAACCATTCATTAATAATCTATAGTACCGTTAAAATAACCGATGTTTTATATCTTTTCATAAAAAATATGAACACATCTACAAGAGGAAATATATTTGATTGTAATATTATAATTATATTTAGCTGTGTATTAGGTATAGTTTCGTATATTTACGGTAAAAATATTTTTCAAAACATTATATAAAAGTATTAAATTAGCTTGCTTATGACCTCACAAAAACTAGTGAATAACTAAGACTACACCTCTAGTTTATCAGTCTCAGAATGTCAACAAATAGATTTTTATCATACTACACGACGCAATAAATGTTCGTGTATAAAATCATGTTTACAAAAATAACCCAACAAACGCATAACGAAAAACTAAATTACTCCAAAAGTTTAATCTCGAATACTCAGAGGACACAACAGTCCAAAAGAATCAATGGTAGTTTTTCAGATTAATAACATTACTGCTAGAATAATTATAAGTGTGAACGAATCTTATTGATAGTTATATACAGGGACGGATTTAGGTATGTGGTGGCCCAGGGGTGGAATGCATTGTGGGGACCTCTTACTGAATGTCCTCCAATATATGTTCAAGGATTACTTATCCCAAATTCAATTAAAGTCAAGTATCTTGGAATTACCCTTGATAAGAGACTAACCTGAGGACCTCATTTAAAATCTAAAAGAAAAAAAAAACAGCCGACTACACCTCCTACGACCAATACTTAAAACTAAATTATCCCCACACACAAAAAATATTATATCTAAATCTTTCTTAAGACACATGTGGGCTTATGCCATTCAAATTTTGGGTTGCGCAAAACCCTCGCAAGTCCGCATCATACAGGCTTTCCAATCAATAGCACTTCGACTCGTCACCTCAGCACCTTGGTATATATCTAACGATACACTGCATAATGATCTAAACATTAAAACAGTCAGCCAGTTAGCTTCAAAACACTACTCTAGATTCCATTCTAAATTATCTACACATCCAAACCCAAAAATCTCATCACTCTCATGCAAAACTCTTCCTGGAAACCTTATATGTCGGTTGAAACGAAAATGGTGTAGAGACTTACTCAAATAAATCCCCAATAAAAAAATTCACGTTGGGTCCTATCAATGGATGGCCTCCCTCCTCATATTAATCATATCTCACCTGTAAATTATCATCATTTACTTAATGTCTTTACTTAATTATCATTTACTTATTGTGCTCCACTAGCATAGATTGTTTATTTTCAAATATAAATAAAATATTTTTCCTATATCCTCATTTAAATACCATAAAATTGTGGAGGCCCCGAATTTGTGGGGGCCCCTGGGCTGCAGCCCACTCAGCCCACCCCTAAATCCGGCACTGGTTATATAATCAGTAATAAGTAAATACTAGGAAATATCTTGTGGTAATTCGGCAATTGAACGAAGTGGGGCTACAGTGTTAATTGATAACAAAATTATGTGATCATATATAACCCGTAGAATAATGAATTAATGAATAATGATTCAAATAACTTATCGAATACATTATTTTTTTACTAATTCCAAAAATCCACCTGGCGTACTCGGGATATATAAAAATAAATTACATTTAATTTCAGCCATATCGGTTTAAATGTAGACCCCATATTCTTAGACTTAATATGAAGATCCTCATAACAGCATTTCGATAGATGATTGTCACTTCCGGCATTTCCCCCAACACTCATGCAAATCGTTATTGTTGTTATTTACAGTTATAATTGAAAATATCGAATTTAACTACAGTGTTACAAATGTATAAAATTGATTTTTGTTCATTCAGATGAATTTGTTCATAGACACGTATCAATAACAGTGCAATTAACATGTCGATTAAAGGAGTTTTGATTGTCTTGACATTGGTTACCGCTTTGCCTGCTGTGAGTAATACAATAAGACATTTTTCCGGGCTAACATCGTATCGTTTACGGTTAATTCATGTTCATCACAGCCGAGTCGAACTCTATAAACCATATATAAATGAATAACAACCTATAGCCTATTTAATCAATAACAGAATACATTTTGCACGATTTTTTTCTTTTAATGTATATGTTTAATTCATCAATTTCAGGTACTAAGTATTTTTCATGTTGGAGAATTCGTTAAAAATATACAGGCACGTTTAACTACGAAAAATATTTACAATTTCGAATCAGAAGAAATCTATGGAACAAAAATACCATTGCTACTATTTGCGTATGCTGATTACTATATTATTATAAAAAAAAAATATATATAACTGCATTAAATAATGTAGTTATTTAATATTTCAGTGGTTTTCCAGTGTTAATTATAAACTTACCATTTGAAATAGATTCTGATCGAGTCAAAATTTTAAATGAACTTAAGTATCGGTACTTCGAACATCATCTAAGAATACTTGCTTATCCAACAGATGAGTTTTCGCCATATTACCCTTACGAAGTAAATATATTTTAAGAAATACTTTTAATATGAAATAATTTAGTACAGTAGAGTCCCGTTAATCCGGACTAGACGGGACCGGACTGCATATTTTCGAGCCCTAACTGAGCTGGGGCACTAGTGCCCGAATCCGGTTATACTTCGTAGTGCGCGTTTTCACTTCGTTCCCTAACTGATTTAGGGCATACTATTAAAAATTCGTTTAAAAAGCATATTTTTGTACTTATATTAATCATATTTACATTATAATACATTAAATTACGAACCATACAATATTGTAGTCATATTTATAATTTATTATATTTCAGATATATGTCGTTAGTATATTTTTTTTGTACCTAACTTAGTATTTTTAATCTTTAATAGTATAATGAATGTATGAAAACAAAAAAGTATAATAAATAATTCGATTATTTATATTGATAATATATTAATGTATTTATATATTATATATATCTGAAATATAATATATATGACAACAATATTGTATGGTTCTTAATTTAATATATTATAATGTAAATATGATTAATATAGGTACAAAAATATGCTTTTTAAATGAATATTTAATAGTATGCCCTAAATCAGTTAGGGAACGAAGTGAAAACGCACACTACGAAGTATAACCGGATTCGGGCACTAGTGCTCCAGCTCAGTTAGGGTTCGGAAATATGCGACCGAACTCTCTCCGGATTATCGAAAATCCGGATTAAACGAAATGACGTTTTATTTTTAACTTGCTAATTAATTAACACTAAAGAACACAATAAATATACTGTCAAAAAACACCTCCTGTATTAATTATTTAATACGAATTAAAAATTTATTGATTTACAAATATATTCAAGGGAACAAAGAACTGTTGGAAAGAGCAACATTTTCCAAACAGTATGGTCATCTCAGTCATCAACAGTACTGGGTAATAAATTAAACATTTTTTTTCATGCAACTCAAATAAACAAATATTTTATTTAAAACAAAGAATTACGATTTTTTGTTTTACAAAATGAAGTGTTTTTATACACTCCATCCCAGAATTATTAGAACGTCCCGACCAGACCCTAACCAAATATGGCGACCCTAAATATGTACCTCATCGAAACGATAATATCTTAATTATGGGTATTCCCGAATATTAGCAAAAAATATCACAATATGTAATCGAAATGATAAATTCTGAATATATATATACATAAATATATTATACATGAGTACTAAATACGGAACATAAATTGTCCGGATTAGCGATGACCGGATTAGCGGGACTCTACTGTATTATACTAATGGTAATAGAACATATTTTGATCACTGAGAAGTGAGTAAAATAATTAGAAGGTTATATGTAAAATGTATATTTACTTATTGGAATACTTACAAAGTTCAGTTTTATTACACATACACTGATTTTATCGATTGATTATTAAACAATACTATAATTACGCGTTGGTGACACGTAAGTTACAAATTACATGGATGTATCTATATATTATTATGATTGCATTACTTTGATTAATATTTACATGTGATTTATTTTTACATTGAAACGTCTATATTAAAAACTAAAATTGATAAGAATATGCAATAAACTCAATGTAATGGTCTTTTTAACCTGATAACTTGTACCATTGCTCTCTGAACGAAAAGCTGACTAAAATATGTCGAACGTATGAGTTAAAAACATTTATATGATAATTAATGTCGTTGTAGCAAATTATATAGAAACCAAATTTGTCAATAAATACCTATATTTTTTACCCCTAAATTATAATGAATATTGTGATCATAAATTTTATTCAACGCTTTCGAAAATAATGCAATGTTTATTTAATACTAATATAAATATTTTAAACGATCCAAGGAAACATTGTGTGACAAAATAATTGGTGGTGTTGAGTTCAATACTCATTCTCAGTAGTTTTTGTAATTTTTTCTTCATTTTTCCCAACTATTTGGTGAAAATTAAAACAATAATAATTTCTTTGCCCAATCAATCACTTAGAGATCATTGATTAACATAATTATTCTTAGATTGTGATGATTGGAATTATTATTTTGGTGGAAATCATTTAAACGGGCACAAAGAAAAATATGATGAATCCAAGACATTGCTCGCGTTATTTAGAATCTGATATAAATGTATTTCTTTAAACATTTAGTGTACTTTTTATTTATTATACTAACTAACATTTATTTACACAAATAAAATACATAAAAATAAACCATATTTAATTAAGTAAAGTACAGTAAAGTACCCGTTTCGTAGGTCGGATAAATTAATATAATATTTCTGAGTTGATTGTATTCAGGTGATTTTCAAATAGTTGCTACAAGACATGCAGGAGAGTAAAAAACAACACCTATTATAATAGAAACCATAGGTACTTTTAGGTTTAATTTAATGAATGACTTTTCGTCATACCAAGGGTGTTTACTCAAATCACTATTTGCATTAAGGATACATTTTATACCATATTAAACATCGTTTAAAACAATGTTTATAATATCATATACCATCTAATTCTTATAAATGTCTTTGTGTTATTAATAGTGAATTGATTATAGTTTGATTGACTACTATGTGTTACAGCGAGATGTTTCGCCAATAATACTAAAAAAATGGGCTGATGATAACAAATTAGACTTTCTAGTTTTTTATAGAATACATGTCAATGGAGAGAACAGTGATCCATTATGGACTTATTTAAAATCATATTTCAAGCTGCTTAATAAGTAAGTATATATGTGGAATTTTACATATTCTTGCACGACAAATATAATGTTACTTATTCAGTTTAAATTCTGACATAGAAAAGATATTTGAATTTCAAGTACAAAATTAACATTTTATTGTATGCATCACATTATTGTATGTAATATTACATAGTGCAGCAACACTATGTAAAACAGTAAAGCCAATGAGTATTATAGTTTTGAGTGTTTAATTTGCTTTGATTAATTTATAATTTTAATTTGAAGTTTAAAAAAATATAATTTGTAATTTGTACGTTTCAACTTCTATATACATTATTGCATTATAAAAAAATAATCGTATTAGGTACATACCACATAAGGTACTAAACACATATAACATATGAATAGAGGCAAAAATAATATTCACTTAAAATAGCTAAAATAAGATATAAATATTCTCTTATAGAGTTTAAAATATTCCTCCAATATTCTTTAAAAATTATAATGAAATTTGAAAAAATGTTTTTTACATATTCTACTAATTAAAAGTATGTATTTTAATGAAATAAATTAAAGTAAAAAATAAAAAAAATGATATAGATCGGTACATTATAATTTTAAATTTACTAGTACTTAGGTTTTATTTAATTTATTTAATTAAATTTATTTATGATGTATCTACAATTAAGAACAATTTTGAATACAGTTGTCAATATTATTTTCTTCCTTGTGGTCTGATGTCATATTGATCAGCTTAAAAGTTTCCATATGTACTGAAAAAAATATTGGCGTCAACTGATGTCACAGGAGCATGTTGCGAATCAGTTATCTAGATTATTGAGAAATATCTGTAATATGTACTTCTTTATTATTATTTAAAGTTTTTAATAAGTTTATTAAAATTAAATTTTAATATTATCATACTTATTTTTTATTTTCTTATATTTAAACCACTTCAACCACCACTAAATCTATAAAATTAATCTATATATTCGTTAATATTAATCAAAAATAGAAAAAAAAATAATCTACCTTCAAATATGCATTAAAAACTTTTGTTGTTAATTTACCCGTTCTATGATTTGCAAAAGTTACAAACCCCTGTAAGACTGCATTGAATCAAAAAAATGTATGCAAAATAATATAATTCTGGCCTCTATATATAATTATTTTATTTATTGTTCTAAATTGTAACTTATAAGTATTTTTACTGACCATTATACAATTTAAAATGTATTATTTTTAAAAGAAAGTTTGAATTTTCAGTGACGTAACAGAAGCTTACACAATATTTATGGTGAACAAATCTGGTAAACCCGTCGAAAGACTTAATGGAAATTGGAGCTCAGTTGAGGTAATAATATTTTTATGATTATACTATATAGGTCGAAACGTTTGTGCAGAGAGTCAATACTTTTGGATTTTTTAAAAGTTTCGTTTAACTATTGAAAATATATTTTAGTGTTTTATCAGTATGTGATTTAAGAATTAAATCGTGTTTTAGATTTTATCTTCGATTTACAAGTTCAAATCGGGTTTTATGTTTTCTTGGGTTTATTAAATACTTTATGCTACAAAAATTTACAAAATAATTTTTTTTTTCAAAAATCGTTTTATATTTACGTTATTCACAATCCATACTAATACTATAATTAGTAAATTTTTGGAATCCTACAATACTAGAGTGAATACCGCGATTGTGGTTCACAATAAAGCCACATTAATGTGAGTAATTAACTAGTGGTTAGGTTTGTGGTTTATTTAGGAAAAAAAGAACGGAAAAGAAGGAAAAGTATTTATCTGTTTTTATTAGTTGTCAAAAAATGTTAAGATGATTGTTCAGCTATTCATTTTGAGGTGTGGGTCCCAAGTTAGTTTTCTGTCAAATAATAAGCCAAAATACATGACTTCTGGTGCGTTAGAAATAGTTCAGTTCTAATATTTGTTTTATTTTAATAATGGATTATTTATATTTTATTATTATATATCATTATATTTATAATTGTTGTATACTCATTTTATACCAAATAATTATTTATCCTTTATTGTTTACAGGACATATCAAATCATGTGGAACAATTGTTGTAAAACCATACATCGACACTACTACTAATTACATTTTGATCATTCAATCATTTAATGAGAATAATCACGAAAATACAAAATTAAAAACATATGTAAATAGCCCAATTGATTGATCCTTATTTTTTTATTCAATTTAAAAATTTTCGGTATCGTAAATAATAATAAATAATATATAATAGAATGCATTGTTTATTATAATCTATATGTTGTAATACAATTCAAATTAAAATGAATATTTTTTTTTTTTTTGTTTAAAAAATAATTCCTTTTTAAGGAGTGGAAAAATTAATTTATGGATTAGCTATTGATATGGTCTTGGTATCCTATAGGCTAACTTGGAAATCAAAAATATATTAATTTCTTCTAAATTTTTAACACACAAGTTTAGGGTACATACGATTATTCTGAATATTTTAACTAAAGTTAAAATGAGAGAATTGTCATAAACAAGGATCAGAATATTATACGTTAAAAATTACTCACATATATGCTTTCACGTGAGTTAAAAGACATCAAATTATTCGGTATAATATTCAATACAAATTTGGAAATTGTGAAAAATATTCAATATATTGAATAAAATACTATTTACATAAATTAGGTTTTTGGGAAAAAAAAATTAAGAGTATTATAAAAAAATAAACAATGCATAACTGTGTATTCTTGTGTCTCCCTTCCCTGTTATACAAGCAATACAATATTTATCTAACTGTAACCATCTTTAGATTATTTGTGAAAATACTGAAAACGATAATTTTATATTATGGTAAAATAATAATGCCTTGTTAAATTTAGAAATAAATAAATTCAAGCTGATCGATGATTACAGTTATAATAAAATAATTTTATAAATTACCAATGCCAATAAGATCTATTCATTAACAATTCATGGTCTACCATTTATAAATAATTTTTATTGAACTAATTATGTCCGGTGTAGTAGTTATTTATTGAAAAAATTGGTCCAGGTAATTAATTATTGTATGTTATAAGAATTGCAAAAAAATTGTTGCATTAACAATAGTATATCGTGAAACCCTAGAAACTATAAAAAAAATTCATAGGTGTATCATGAGTTATTCATAAATCAATTAATATAACATTTTTGTACAAATTTATTTTTACATTTATCATACTTTATGTTCATTTAATCTTACACATATTATGAAATTCAAGATTACAATATTAAATTCATATATTAAATAATATGATATATGATAAATACTTTATATATTATATCTTAAAATTTAAAATTTCAATTAATATATATATTTTTTAGTTATTCATTCAGTAGATTAATTTTTAACTTTATTTTTATTTAATTCTGTAACGTTATATAGCTAATATAAAAACCAAACTTTAAAAATACATAGTAGTTTAGTTGGTGAATATGAAGGTCTTTAGTTCGTTGCAAGCATTAGAAAATTTACTTCTTATATTTTTTTTTTAACATTTTCGAACATTTATATAATATTAAATATATTTTTATAATAACAAATTCCAAAAAATAATAAGAAGCAAGTAGGTAGGTATTTATAAAACATTTAAAAAATTTATATCAGGATTTCATAAAATTTGAAAAAAAATTTTATATTTCCTACATTAGTTTTATATTTTCAACTTATTCGAATACACGTATTTATGGTTAAATTCATCCAATAAGCTTAAATTAATTGACTCTTTACAAGAAAAAAATCTTCCTGCAACTAACTCTTCTCAAGACACAATTTTACTAACGAACAATGAACCTTCATCGTCAAGTGCTAGTCAATTTTTAGTCAAATCATCTGCTGAAAACAAAATAAAAGAAGATTTAAATGCTATCCAAAGTGTTGTATGCACAACAGATTGCTGGTCTTCATTGACTCAACATTCTTATATAATCATTAATGCACATGTATTAAATAATAATTGGTGTCCGATGTAATTTATATTAACTACTGAAGAAATAGAAGAACGACATACAGCTTTAAATATCTCTGAAAATTATAAATGTGTTCTCCAAATGGGAAATTAAGGCTAAAGTCACTACTTTTATTACAAATGATCCTAAAAATGTAGTAAACGCTGTTCAATTTTTCTTACACTATTTTTCTTCTCGTACAAAAAACGCTTACATTTCAGATGTGACATGTGCTCACAACTATTATTAAAAATTATTATTTTTTATGATATTTATCATAATTAATTATGGTATATCTGTACGAAAATAATTATTCCTCAATCCAATCCTTTGATATATTTAATTATTTTATGTATCAATGAAGAAGTAAGTATTAACACTTTTTAACAAGTGATACGTGAATTAGTTACACGTTTATACGGATTGTTTAAAAACGCAGTTTGATAATTCCTAATAATAATTTTATGTGAATACACGAAAAGATGTACACGTGAAATACGGACCACTAGTTTATATAATAAGAGAATTGCACCATTCGGTTAAGTATATTAATATGATAATTGCACATCACTTAAATACACTTTATAAATCTAACAACAATTGAACATATACATATGGAAGACTTTCGAACAATAATCTTAAAAATACTTATTATATTTAATACTAAAGGGCCGTGAAGATTACCGCGGAAACCGTAAGAAATTACGTGATGCGTTCATATTGTAATAAAATTGCACACGAATTAATTGCTCCAAAAAGATATGTAAAAATGTAATTCTAAGCATTATGTATTCTAAACGGAACGATGTAATTTTTATTATATATTTTAATTCATCATTTCATTATTTCAGTTCACTGTACATTCCATCAATCCGCTTTGAACATTATCAGGCCGTACGAAAAAAATTCATAAACATACACATTTAAGACCCAAGTGTCATTGATTATTAAATATAGGGCGATTAGAAAGACTAATATGATAGGTGCACGGCCGACAATAAATGCGTGCACTGTGACGTAAAATAAATGCATAAATAAAAATAATGATTTTAATTACAATTCAAAACCGTTTCGACGATAACTGCGATAACTAATGAAGCAAAATTGAAATGTCGAACACTATACAGTTTCCCTCACTATAGTTTCGACGTAGATTGTTCGTATCTTTACGAATAACAACTTTAACGTACTGCTTCATAAAATCACTGTTTTCATCTCGTTACAGGTAAGTACATAGATTATTTAAATTGTATTAAATGACACTGGAACTGGGTTTATTAATCGGACTGTGGGAGTTTCCGGGGATTAGTCTAGGTTTTGTACACAGCCGTTCCATTGGTATACAAAAACATGAATATCAAGGGTGGTACAATGGGGAGGAAGATGGGGAATCATTCCTTAGCCTAAATTTTTAGAGGATGTAATATTTATAATATACAATCTAGTTTTGACCACTAGTTTGATGTATTTAAATTTATTACTGCTATTGTGGTTAAAATTCATTAAGTATAAATGTATGTTAATTATAAACAAAAAATATTGTAGAGAAGGGAATTTGACTCTCGGTTTGGGTTACATTGGAATCTTAGCATTTTCTACGGACGTAAAAATTCCTAGTTCTGGCTGTGATGAAGACCAGCTATGTAAATAGATGATCAAGTTTGTATGCACCAATATTAACCATTCATTAATAATCTATAGTAACATTAAAATAACCGATGTTTTATATCTTTTCATAAAAAATATGAACACATCTACAAGAGGAAATATATTTGATTGTAATATTATAATTATATTTAGCTGTGTATTGGGTACAGTTACGTAAATTTACGGTAAAAATATTTTTCAAAACAATATATTAAAGTATTAAATTAGCATGCTTATGACCTCACAAGAACTATTGAATAACTAAAACTACACCTCTAGTTTATCAGTCCCAGAATGTCAACAAATAGATTTTTATCATACTACATGACGCAATAAATGTTCGTGTAGAAAAACATGATCACAATAATAACTCAACAAACCCATAACGAAGAACTAAACTACTCTAAAAGCTTAATCTCGAATACTCAGAGGACACAACTGTCCAAAAGAATTAATGGTAGTTTTTCAGATTATTAACATTGTTGCTAGAATAATGATAAGTAGGGCTGGGATTTTGATGCAAAGGCATCTTTTTTTCTGATGTTTTAAAACGTTGATCCGTAAGTATAAGATGTGTTTTTTGTGATACTGATTATTTTAAAGTATTTTTTATTTTGCATTTTTTGCATTTTTTGACAAAATTAACCTTAAATGCATTTTTAGGACTTTTTTTATGTTTTTAGAGCATTTTCTTGGTTTTTAAAGCATTTTTCACAATTTCTTCATAAAATGAACGAAAATTGTTGTGATTCATAAAAAACTTTCGGTAAACTGCTAACGGCATAGGCGTAAATAGTGTTTGAAATTTGGGGGGGCTGAAGCCGCCGTAGCTCATTTCAGGATACTCAATACTCTTATGATGCTTTTGAATTATTACAAAACCACTAAAAAAATTTACCTTACTGCAGCAACATGAATTACAAATAAACATAAACATATATAAGTACATAATATATATATATATATATATATATATATATATTATATACCATCTTAATTAAAATTTACATAATCATCTAATATTATATTAACACTTTGGTATTTTGTTGACATCAATTTTTTTTATTATTCTTATACTAAGCCTCATTACAATAATTTAATTCTCCTTTCGGTTTTACTAAAAGTATTTAGTTTCTTATCAGACATCAGTGCTACACATTTCCCACCAACTATTCTTCAGATTAGCGTGATCACGTGGTTTTCGACGCATCAATCGAAATTCGATTATCATTTTTCAAATCAGTCGTCACGCGCGAAAAGTGATATTTCTTTCGAAATTACATTGTAATTTATAATGTGTATCATATATTAAAATCATTTGTTTTTGGGGGGGGCTATAGCAATTCTTAGGGGGGCTAAGCCCCCTAGCCCCCCCTTATTTGCGCCTATGGCTAACGGTACGAATAATAAATTATTTATAGTATCATATATTCATATTTTTCATCATAGCTAGGCTTTTCCCCGAAAATTATCACCGTTATATTATCTATACATACTATACATACATAGGTACAAGTTATCGTCGATAACAATTTTATCATAGCTAGGTTTAGATAACTATTACTGATTTAGTAACCAATTAGTACGTATCATTGATAAGTGTAAACGAACCTTATTTATAGTTATATAATCAGTAATAAGTAAATACCAGGAAATATCTTGTGGTAATTCGGCAATTGAATAAAGTGGGGCTACAGTGTTAATTGATAACAAAATTATGTGATCATATATAACCCATAGAATAACCCATAAAATAACCCGTAGAATAATGAATTAATGAATAATGATTCAAATAACTTATCGAATACATTATTTTATTACTAATTCCAAAAATCCACCTAGCGTACTCGGGATATATAAAAATAAATTATATTTAATTTCAGCCATATCGGTTTAAATGTAGACCCCATATTCTTAGACTTAATATGAAGATCCTCATAACAGCATTTCGATAGATGATTGTCACTTCCGGAATTTCCCCCAACACCCATGCAAATCGTTATTGTTGTTATTTACAGTTATAATTGAAAATATCGAATTTAACTACAGTGTTACAAATGTATAAAATTGATTTTTGTTCATTCAGATGAATTTGTTCATAGACACGTTTCAATAACAGTTCAATTAACATGTCGATTAAAGGAGTTTTGATTGTCTTGACATTGGTTACCGCTTTGCCTGCTGTGAGTAATACAATAAGACATTTTTCCGGGCTAACATCGTATCGTTTACGGTTAATTCATTTTCATCACAGCCGAGTCGAACTCTATAAACCGTATATAAATGAAGAACAACCTATAACCTATTTAATCAATAACAAAATATATTATTTTCTTTTTATGTATTTGTTTAATTAATCAATTTCAGGTACTAAGTGTTACTTTTACTGAATACTTCAAAGGTGCACATTTATATTATACTGTGCGTGGTGTTTACTCATTCTCACCAATGGGACTTGAAGGACAAAAAGTGAATTTATCGCAATTTGCGTATGCCGATTACTACATGCTTTCCAAAAAAATATATATATCACTGCAATAAATAATATATTGATTTAATTATTTGTTTTTACAGTGGACAACCATTGTTATTTGTAAACATACCGTATCAAATAGATCCTTCACGTGTCTCTGCCTTAAATCAACTAAAAGATTATTACTCTGAAATTAAACTAGAAGTACTTGCTTTTCCAACAGATGAGTTTTCGTTATCTAAGGATTTCGATGTAAGTATATATACATTTTTAATATAGAATATAGAATTATTTATGTAATAGACATTTCTTGATCAGACATTTATTTATACACATATAAAATACATAGAAATAAACCATACTTATTTAATTAAAGTACAAGCGTTTCGTATACGTTTCCTATACCTATAGGTCGGAAAAATTAATAAAATATTTCTAAGTTAATTGTATTCAAGTAATTTTCGGATAGTTGCTAAAAGACATGCAGAAGAGTAAAAAAACAAATATTTTAATAGGAACCATTGGTACTTTTAATTTTTTTTTTATTTAAGATCAAAGCTTCAACATCATAAGGTTATTAGCCTACAGTTACAATAAAAATGAACAAGGATATACTGTATACAGATATTTACAATTTATGGTCTAGATGGGTATAGTGGAAAAATGTGTAAATTGCTTCGGTGTTTTCTTTGTTGAGGGAGAGTCGGAGGGATGTTGGGTTTTTGATAATTTTCCGAGCTTCAGAGTATTTTGGGCATCTTATTACAATGTGGTCGATCGATAGGACCACGTTACATGCGTAGCATACAGGAGCAGGTTTCATCGCGATGAGTAATGATTAGGTGAGGTGTGTGTGGCCTATTTTGGCTTGGGTTATAATGGCCTCGTCTCTTCTTTTTAGGCTACCCAGAAAATTACATTTTTTTTATTTGAGGCTTGATGTCCCTTAATTTATTTGATAGGGGGACGTTGGACCAGTTTTTTTGCCATATGTCTATTATTTTGAGGTTAATGATGTTAAGTGCCTCTGAGGAAGTGGTCAGGTTTAGTTTTGGAGCGTTGTGGTGAAGTGTAGAGTTTGCTAGTTTGTCGGCGGTTTCGTTGCTAGAAATGCCGACGTGGGACGGAACCCACATGAAAGTGAATGTTTTATTTGATGATGACATTAGTTCCTGGATATACTGGAAGACTTCATTTGAAATATGAGGATTTAGGATTTGGTACCTATAGGTTTTACTTAATTAAATTTTTGTTATACTATGGGTGTTTTCTCAAATCATTATTTGCATTATGATACATTTTATACCATATTAAACATCGTTCAAAACAATGTTTATAATATCATATACCATCAAATTCTTATAAATGTCTTTGTATTATTTATCGTGAATTGTTTATAGTTTGATTGTCTAACTTCTCAAACTTCATGTGTTACAGAAACCACTAGATATAAAAAAATGGATTAAGGATAACTCTATAAAATTTCATGTTTTTGATCCAGTTCATGTCAATGGAGAGAATGGTGAGCCATTATGGATGTTTTTAAAAGCATGTTTCAAGTTCCGAGATAAGTAAGTACTTATATATAACAGATAAGTATATTAAGTATTAGATACACATATTACATATCATTAGAGGCAAGAATAATATTCACTTTAAATAGCTAAAATAAGATATAAATATTCTCTTATAGAGTTAAAAATATTCCTCCAGTATTGTTTAAAGATTGTAATAAAATTTGCAAAATTTTTTTTTTACATACTCTACTAATTAAAGGTACGTAGGTATTTATATAAAATAGAATAAAGTAAAAAATAAAAAAAGTGATAAACATTGGTACATAATAATTTTAATTATACTTGTACTTAGGTATTATTTAATTAATTAAATTAAATGTATTCATGATGTATCTATAATTAAGAACAGTTTTGAATTCGGTTGTCAATAATATTTTCTTCCTTGTGGTCTGATGTCATATTGATCAGCTTAAAAGTTTCCATATGTATTGAAAAAAATATTGGTGTCAACTGAAAAATTAATCTAATATTTTCTAATATTTTTCAAAAATAGGAATATTATTCTATCTTCAAATATACACAAATATGCATTAAAAACTATTGTTGTTAATTTACCCGTTCTATGATTTTTCAAAAGTTACAAACCCCTGTAAGACTGCATTGAATCAAAAAAATGTATGCAAAATAATATAATTCCGGCCTCTATATATAATAATTTTATTTATTCTTCTAAATTGTAACTTATAATTATTTTTACTGACCATTATACAATTTAAAATGTATTATTTTAAAAGAAATTTTGAATTTTCAGTGAAATAACAGAAGATTACACAATATTTACTGTGGAAGATCATGGTTTTCCTGTTCATAGATTTTCTGGAGATTGGAAACCTAAGGTAATAATATTTTTACGATAATACCTACACATCAAAGGTTTATTTAATAAACATTTATTAGATTATTAACTTTAAAAATCCAACGTTTATTAAACATCGATTTTTCCCAATAAATATATTTGAAATATTGAAAACTAATTTTTTGATCCTATTTCTATTGAATAAATATTGTTTATAAATTATATATAATAAATATATTATGGTGAATGACGAAAAATAATTTATGTAATTTAACGGTAAATATCGTTAATATCCATTTTTAGTTTATTTATATATACTACTTTTTTTCGCATATTAATGATCCATGACATTTTGAAATACAAAGTTTGCCTGAAAATCGACAAGCACATTTATTACTTTTACATTTTCGACATATATAACGTCTACTAATAAATTACGCGGAACTCCGTGAGCACGATCTAATCCTACGGTTGAACCTATTTTGAGTGGATCAAATCGAGATGATGTTTTTAACATAATTTCTGCTTTTTTTGCAAACATGATCATGCAAATACTGATGAATGATGTTCTTAGACAGTAGTGAATAAGTATTTACAAACGATTAAAAATGTACTAATTTTTGTTTTTTTTTAATTAATGATTATTTTTTTTTTATTATTATATTTTATAATTGTTGTATACCCAATTTATACTAAATAATTATTTATCCTTTATTGTTTACAGGAATTAATATCTGATGTGGGTGATTACTTCGAGTGGTATTAATAGGTCATTGGAGGTCCGTGTGCAAAGACTAATATGGGCTCTACAAAAATAATAATAAGCAGTGATAAAATATGATTTATTCTTAATGGTTAGATTATATTTATTGTTTACCTATTACTTACTTGTAAGCAACCTAGTAACATTTATACAACATTTATAAGCTAATCTTATTATCTTAGGTAGGTACTTGCGCCTCGGACGTAATGCGAAAGCAGTTCCCGCGGCGTCGTCGATTTAAACGGGAAAAAAAAAAAAAAGGTACCTATATTTAAATATTATAAAACTGTGATACGTTTATAAAATAATATTAAATTAAACAAAACAAAATATATAACTCATGTTGTAATGATCACCACAAAATAAAATCGTTCCATATTTTTAACACTAGAAACACTTATTTAAATACTTATTAAATGGTAAGTACTATATAATATACAAATATTTACTAATGCGTAGTTTTATACAAAATAATTTTGTTTCATTTGAATAATTGTTCATCAACTTATTATAAAGTATAAAAAATGCATCATTAATCAAATTAAAACGTTGAAACTACTTAAGAACATTTTTCCTTCTTGACTTTAAATTTGCAAAGTCGTTTATAATTTTGTCAATTTAAAGTTCTGAGGTTTTTTCTCTTTCAATATTTAAAATGGCAATATTCGTAAGTCGGTTTTGTGAAATTGAGTTTCTTAGGTAATTTTTTATGAGTTTAAGCTTAGAAAAGGAACTTTCTGCAGAAGCGACTGTAACTAGAATCGTCAGAAAATTTAAACACAGGGTAAGTTTATTTGTACGACCTAATGTTCCTAAATCTTCAAACCCCTCAATTTCATCCAACACTTTATTGTATTCTATGGTTTTCATAATAGACACTTCAACGAACAAAATAGCATATTTTTTCTTGTACGTTCATATTTTCAATATTTAATTTAAGTTGTTTCATGTATTTTTTAGGAAATCCAGTAGAAAAATTAATTGAATTTTGCTTTGTATAATATGATACTTATAATTGATGGCATCAATATTTAATTATATTTTGTAGGAAATATTTTTTTTGTTATGCATGATATTTGTACTACCTTTATAATTTTTATATTATTTTTTATGAATATTTTAAATATAAACCTGAAAATTTTACTGGAACAGCATTTGGTATAAGACGTGATTTCGGATCATTAGGATTCGTATACATTTGTTTTTTAAAATGATCCTAACAAATGTATCTTTTTTTTAATGTTTTCGGATTTATTCCTTCTAAGCATATGTTTCCTAAAAAATGATTAATTTCTAAAATACTAATAGCCTATGCTCTATATGCTTACGCCTAGATACATTATATTTCTTTTTGTAATTATTTAGTTATAAAAGTTATTTAGCAGAGTTTATTACCCATTTCCTATATAATTCGAGATTAGATAATGGGATTAAATAAAAAACATTATTACTCGTTTTTCGAGTTTTATTACATTTAAAATAATAACATTTATCATCACCAGACATAGTTAAATATTCACTTTAAAACAACAGAAAATAATATGTGCTACTACACTCAAAATCAGGACGCGTCGATGTGTAACGAAGACCATAGACAAGTATACCTTCGTATACTTTGACGAAGACATTCAAATGTATAGAATTCTATTTTATAAATGTTATTATAATCATTTATGTTTTTATTATTATTGTTAAATGGATAAAAATAAATTTATCTACAACTCATATTTCTTACTATGGAAGTAAGAAATATCCATAATAACACTTTTAAGTTATAAATAATCTATGTGAAATAGAATTTATGATTGGCGGCTACAATTCAGATTAATACTATACATATAGGTACATAGCAAATATTAATGAACATGTGCGATGTGCCGATGGATCATATATGGGCGTATGGCACCGCCTGACCACGGTGTGCGTCTCACCACAGCCGCCGTCGCTGCCGGCATAGGCGACTAATAGAGATTACAACGTTATCCGATCTAACTAGCCAAGCGTCCGCAGCGCCTTGTAGCGGCACCTGATTATTACAACGCCGAAAATACGGCCAGTTAGCAATCTATAATATTTAAAATCAATGGTTCCAGTATACGTTGTAAATAATATTTTTTTTTTCTAAATCCGGATTCCAATGATATATTATTATTATTCATTAGCATATAGACCATATAATGATGCACAGTACCAATATAAGGTCCGTATTTCCTAGTATTTTTTTCAGATATTTAAAATAATATTCTTATTTTTGTGAAATTTTTAATCGAATTCAAATATATAAATAGCCAATAGGCAATAAAGTAGGTATTGTAAGTTGGGCTGGGGCCCCCTTTAGCCCCGAGGTCCGTGGCATTTGCCCACCTTGCCCACCCGGTATTTACGCCACGGAATACTTGTAAAACCATAATATGGTTTTACATTTTGACCATTTAACCATTTAATGAGAATAATCACGAAAATCCAAAATTAAAAACATATGTAAATAGCCCAAAGGATTGATCCTTAATTTTTTATTCAATTTAAAAGTTTCCGGTATCTTAAACAATAATAAATAATATATTATGGAATATATTGTTTATTATAATCTATATGTTGTAATAAAATTCAAATTAAAATGGGTATTTTTTTTTTGTTTTAAAAAGAATTCCTTTTTAAGGTGTGGAAAAATTAATTCATGGATTAGCTATTGCTATGGTCCTGGTATCCTATAGTCTAACTTGGTAATCAAAAAAATATTGATTTCTTTTAATTGTTAACAAACAAGTTAAAGGTACATAAACTGTTTGATAAATAAGATACAAAAATGTACTAAATAATGATAAAATAATTTATTATATTGAAATTTTTACATTATAAATAAGACATTTTAAGAAAATTTTTTCGGAACTGGGGATTCGGGATGCTTCCAGAACACCGAGTTTTGTGTGTTGTAACGATTAGAATAGTGAATCTATGTCTCACCTCCTGTAATAAGGTGTTTGAGGAAGCTTTCATCATAACAAGCACGATTCAAATGCTCAAGGGATATTCACATGCGTTTGTTTTTTGTAGTCTGGTGTAAGCATTTTTGGAAACCCAACGCACACAAAACTTTACGAAAATCTAATTTCCCATGAAAAAATTTCATGTACAGTGGTTTTTTGAGAGATCTAGTGTTGTACCCATTTCCCTTATTTTGAGTCGTCTATCCGATCTTAACAATTTTCGACCGTTTCAATAATTTCGGCGGTGGATGTGCTAAGAGTGGTGTGCAGATCCCTTTTTCATGTGGGGAAAAGTTAATTTTTTTTACACCAACAAACCACCCGAAACTAAAAGTTGCAAATAACATGAATTTTATTAAGGGCTTCCATACAATTATATGATAACACAATATTTATTTATAAAAAACTTTTTGAACATCAATGCATCCTTTAGGACCTGTGATGATAATCTAAATGTATCATAAAATTCATTAGAGTTAATTTGTATTAATATATATTTTTCACAATTGATTAATATCTCACTTTTCAGTCTCTTTTGATCAATAGTGGATCTTAATCTGGTTTTGATTAACTTCAACCTAAATTATAAATAAAAGATAATTAATAAATAAATGTATATCATTTTTTTGTAAGCTCAGAAGTACCTATACCTTAGAAAAGGTAAATTCTGCTGATGCTGAAAATAGCAGATATAGTTCAAATCGCTTTATAGGTCAAGTATAAGTGTGGGAAAGCTGGCATCAAATTATAATTAGATAGTACATGCAAAAATTGTATTTATTGTAATTTTTGTTTCCGGAATTGCTAGACCTATGTTTTTTGTCATCGTCAGTGTTAGTATTGTCACTTGAATCTGTATCATATATATATCGTTTTGACTATCCGGCTTGTGTATCACTAATGAAGTTTCTAATTTAGAAACGAGATCTCTAAAACTAAATATAAGCATAATTTATTCACGTTTCAAACCGTTTTCCATTAATATATTTTAATCAATTTGATAAATTTAAAAACTATCTTCTGGAATGCATTTATTGTCTTTCTT